>VSMD01020727.1:0-25132 GCA_008750895.1 Mirza zaza
TTTTTGAGACAGAGTGTCGCTTTGTTGCCCAGGCTACAGTGAGTGCCGTGGCGTCAGCCTAGCTCACAGCAACCTTAAACTCCTGGGCTCAAGCGATCCTTCTGCCTCAGCCTCCCAAGTAGCTGAGACTACAGGCATGCACCACCATGCCTGGCTAATTTTTTCTATATATATTAGTTGGCCAATTAATTTCTTTCTATTTTTATAGTAGAGACGGGGGTCTTGCTCTTGCTCAGGCTGGTTTCAAACTCCTGACCTTGAGCAATCCGCCCGTCTCGGCCTCCCAGAGTGCTAGGATTACAGGCGTGAGCCACCGCGCATGGCCTGAGCTCTGGAGTTTGAGACCAGCCTGAGCAAGAGTGAGACCCAATCTCTATTTAAAAAAAAAAGAAAAAGAGAAAAAAAGAACCAACAGGGCTGACCATTGGCCAGATGTAGGGGATGCATGAATGAATAGACAAAGCAAGGATGTCCCCTAGGCCTCGGGCTTTAGAACTCGGGGGTTGGCGGTGCCATTCGTGGCTGTGGGGAAGATGAGAAGGAGCAGGCTCGGGAGGACAAGACCACGGGTTCTGATTTAGACCTTTTGAGTCTGAGAAGCCTACTAGACAGTGGGCAGTTGGTTATCACACATTAGTTTCCTGTCGCTGCTATAACAAGATATCACAAATTGAGTGGCTTATGACAACCCAAATTTATCATCTTACAGTTCTGGGGGGTCAGAGGTCTGAAGCAAGGTCCTACTGACCTAAAATCAAGGTGTCAGCAGGGCTATATTCCTTCTGGAAGCTCTAGGGGGGTTGCTTGTTTGTTTGCCTTTTTCACCTTCTAGAGGCTGTCTGCATTCCTTGGCTTGTGGCGCCTTTCTCCAGCTTTAAGCCTGAGTGCAGGATCTTCAAGTATTTTGTTTGTTGGTTATTTTTTGCTTGTCTCTGACTTTGAGAAAGATTTGTGATGCTTCCCTCTTAAGGACTTTTATGATAACTAACGTTAGCACAACATCCAGATACTCCCATCCAGGCCCAGCCAGATACTCCCAGATCATCTCCCCATCTCAAAATCCTTAATTTAACTACATTTAGAAGGCCCCTTTGGCCATAAAAGATGACATAGCCACAGTTCTGGGGATTGGGATGTGGACTTCTCTGGGGGCCGTTATCCTGCTTGCTATAAGCCGCGCTGGTCTAACGGCTGGGGGAGGGGTGCCGGGGCTGCAGAGGTACAGGTGGGATTTCAGCGTCCACAGGATGGGGTCAGTAGGGAGGGTGTGCTGGCAAGGAAGACAAGGACAAGCCCCAGGACTCTGGTGGCGTTTAAAGGCCAGACAGCAAAGGAGTCTGAGCAGGAGAAAGGAGAGAGCAGGGGAAGTCAGTCTGGAAGGAAGTTTCAAGGAGGAGGTGGTCACTTACGTTCAGGGCTGCTGAGAGGTTGAGAAAGATGAGGGCAGATGGGGTCCACTGGATTTGGCAAAGTGGGGAACACGGGTGACCTTGAGAAGAGCTGAATCAGAGAGCGGAAGTCAGCTTGGGGTGGGTTCAGCTGGGGTGGGTGGGCGCCCAAGCACAGGTGTAGACTTCGTTATCATCCTGTAAACTACGCAGATATGCGAGTATGTTTGATAATTTTAAAAACCGTAGAGTGATGGGGGTTGAGGAAGCGGGGCCCGTGCCTCGTTCTGCCCCCCACCCTGTGCTCTCTCGCCTGGCCCCCAACTCACCGCAGCCACATCATGACCTTTGGAGAGCAGACACTGGTCATGTGCTTCCCCTTTATAAAGTCCTGTGTGGCTTCCTCCTGGCCTCAGCACAGAGACCTTGGGCTTGGTTCACAGTTCCCACCAAGCTCCAGGTCCCCTTCCCCACCAGCCCCTGCCTCCGACCCCAGCGCTGCCTCTCTGTCTCAGGGCAGCCCAGTGCTCCCTGGGCAGCATGGACAGTGAGGATGTTCAGGCTGACACTGCACTCTGCTGTCCCCCTGGTCTGGGCTTAGGGTAGGGGACAAGAAGTTTACAGTCAGCAGTCACATCTCCTGAGGCACCCACCCCACAACCTCCAGTTCTGCCTGACCCATAGCAGAGCAGCTCCAGCATGCTCTTCTCGGGAACTACTGTCACCAATGAAGCCAGCACTGCACCCCCCCACCCCCCACTGCAGAACCAATGCTGCTGCTGCTGGTGGCTTCCTGGTTCCCCCACCCCCACAAGAGAATAGAGTCTTTATTCTCCACCACTATCACCCCCACCACTATCACCCCCATCTCTGTCGGCAGAGAGGGGTTGCTTTAACCCCTTCCTGCCTGGAGCTGTGCAGAAGTGGGGGTTGAGCAAGTCTTCCCTGTAACACAGACTTGGCAGTGCCGGGCTGGGATCTGCCTGCCCTTCCCAGGTCTGGGCCTTCCGCACGGCCTGCCGGTCAGGGAGCCTGCGGGACACCTGGAATGGGAAGCCTGTGCCTGGGCAGGCAGGGAGAAGGGAAGGGCCCCCCCAGCTCAGCTTTGCTGTCCACCCTCCCACTCAGGCTCCTGGTCACCAGCTCTAGAACCAAGAGGACATCAGGGCCTCTGTACCGATGTTCCCTCCACCATGATGAACTCCTTTGCGAACCTGTAGGTAAGTCAGCCCCAGCTCCACGGAATGCTTCCCAGGACCCCCTTTCTAGGAATCCCGCTCAATCCAAACAATTCCAACGCCAGCCCCACCTAATCCAGCCCATCCGCTCCTAGACTTTATCACCAAGCCTTCCCTCCCAATGCCCAATCCCATCCCAACCAGCCCTCATCCCAGCCCACCTTTCCTGATGCAGCCCTAGCAACAGAAATGGTACCTAAAATGGATTGAGTACTCCTAGGTGCGTGGCACTCTGAAAAGAGCTTCATTCACTTTTTTTTTAATTTAATGTTCTTTTTTCGCATTGTTTACATGCAGATTCATTCACTTTTAATCCTCAAAACCACACCATTTACACGAGAGGAAGCTACAGTTCAGACTAGTAAAGTCTTTCAGTTGCCAGGATGACAAAAGTCACACCTCCAGTGTTGGTGGCAGATTCCAAACTCTAATCCATCCCAATATGACCCATCATACCTCAGTGGAATTCAAGCCCACTTGTTACAGTCTAACGGTGGCTATCTTAGTGTCCGGCATGGCACCTGGCGTATATTAGATACCCCATAAATGCCGTTTGAATGAATGCATGGTCCCGATTCATTCATTAACCAAACTCTGCCCATCCCACCCAGTCCAGCTCAAGTCTCACATTTACTGACAACCGCTTGGCTGTGTACGTAGAACTCTTGTCTCTGTGAGAGGCACTGAGTTGAACAGAGTCAATCTCTGCCCAGATGAGTGCACAGTCCAGCATGGGCATTGAGTGAGTCTGTGACTCAAAAATAAGACAGAATCCTGAAGCCCAGAGTCAGAAGGCAGAGGAAGGAGCTACCACGTTTTCCCCTGAGATGTGTGTGAGGCAGTCAGATTCCCCTGGGGTGGGTCTCTGAGACTGGAGGTTCCTTGGTCTGCAGAGCCGGTCCTGTAACACCTTGCACTCTCCCCTGGCGCCCACCAGCCAGTGCTTCTCTACCCACCCCCCACCAGACTAGGAGCCCTTTGAGGAAGAGCACCAGGTCCCCTCACCATGGGTCACAGGCTGGGGTCAGAGCAGACATCAAGGGGTATTTGTTGACTGAGTCAATAAATGAGCCCTAGGGATAGGCACTTCGCCTAGGTTGTGTGCAGGCCTGTCCTTGGAGTCTCCTTGCTCCACCTTTCTAGAAGCTGCTTTGAGTGACCACAGTTCCTCATGGGGGTCAGACCAAGGTGGCCCTGTGCTCTCTGACGTTGGCTCCAGGGTTGCCTCCCAGCATCCCTCCCTCCTAACCTCGGTTCAACTGTTTCAGAACATGTCCGCATCCCAAAGGGGCAGCACCGGGGAGCGACAGTTGTCCGGAACCACCATAGTGTTCTGGTGAGTGTGCACGGGCGGGGGACAGAGGGTCTCAGGGAGGCTGGGGCTAGCCCGTGGTTGACCCTGGCATCGATACCAGTTCTAACTGGTATGTTATTCCCGGGGCTGAGCCCTGCTGTCTCCCTGGTGCCAACCCCAGGGCTGAATGCTGCTCTGACCATCTGTGCTGATGCCAGGGCTGACCAGGTGTTCCATGTGACCCTGCACACCCACCCAGGGCTGACTTCAGCTTTGGCCCCAGCCCTGACTCCCGCCCCTGGTGAGGGGTGAGCTACCCGCTGTGTCCCCTGCCTGGTTGAGCCACTGAGTTCTGGGGTGGGGCTGATAGTGGGGCTGTGGCTAAGAAACATGGAGGTGACCCAGCCTGCCTACCCCCTCCCTTTCTTCCCCTCTCCCCAGGTATGCATTCAAGTGCCAACCCGGCGGCCCCACAGCCTCAGCTCAGAACTCACAGGCACCTGTAGCCTACTGGCCCCTGACCTGCGTCCCCGGGTGCCGCCCATCAACTTCTTTGACCTTGGTAAGGATTGGACACTCACTGGCCTTGGAAAGCTCTAAAGAGAGTCCTTTGGGTCTCTAAGGAGAGGCACCAGCCCATGGCAGATGCAGAGGGACACAGGCCCCATGTGAAAGGCATCAGGGCAGAACCAAGTGTGAGCAGCCTAGGGTGACTGTGGAGGCATTCTGACTCTGAACTCTTCCATGTTTGTTTTATAAAGAAAGTATCCTGGATCCGGGTGCATGTGTGGATGCTGGAGACTGCTACAGGAGCAAAGAAGGCAGCATGGGAGAGCATGAGAACACAGCCAGGCAGCGCCGGGCTCTGGAGGAGGCAAAGGAGGAGGAGGAGGAAGAGGAGGAAGATGAAGCTGGTGAGAAGAGGCAGATCTGGGTTGCTCCCAGAGGCTGTCAGAGCCAACGCCAGGCTGGCAGCCTCTAAGGCTGAGGAGTACCCGAGCCTGAGAGATGGTGGGGGAGCAGTGGCTGGATTCTACAGGCCTGGCCACTCCTAGCTCTGCCCCCTCTATCTTACAGATGGGGAAACTGAGGCCCAGAGAGTGGGCGTGATGGGAGTGACTCATACAGCAAGTCAGAGCCTGAGCAGGTTCAGCTCTCTCTTTGCCTCTGAGACATTAGCTTCACTCTTGGGAGCTTCCCTAACTTCTTCCCTGATCTGAGCCCTCAGGGATCGAGTGGGAGCATGAGCCCTACAGGGTAGGAACTGCTGCCCTCACGCCTGCCCCAAATCCCATGCCCACTCCTGACCTGCTTGTTGTCCTGGGCAGGCACTGAGATTGCCATCATCCTGGATGGCTCAGGAAGCATTGATCCCCCAGACTTCCAGAGAGCCAAAGACTTCATCTCCAACATGATGAGGAACTTCTATGAGAAATGTTTTGAGGTGAGTTTCCCTAAGAACTGGCTTCATGTAATTTATCACGTATCTATTGCTGTGTAATGCATTACCTCAAAACAACCATTTTATTTGCTCACAATTCTGTGAGTCAGATGTTTGGGCTGAGCTCAGCTGGTGGTTCTTCTGCTGGTCTTGCCTGGAGTTACCCTGCAGCTGCAGGTATCTAGTTGCTTGACTGGGGCTGGATGGCCTCAGATGTTCTCACTCATTTGTCTGGGCCATGTGCCTCCAGCAGGCCAGTCCAACCTCTTCATGGCAGCCACATTCCAAAGACCCAATGTATGAAAACACTTTTCAAGTCTCAAATTACATCACATTTGCTGATGTCCATTGTCAAAGCAAGTCATGTGGCCAATCCCATAGTAGTATGGAGGGGACCACACAGGGAGTCAGGAGAAGTCTGTCATTCATGGGGGCCATTACTGTCCCACCCTTCTCCACCCCTACTTGCTCAGAGAATTCATTCTGCCTTAGCATCTCCTTCTGTACGGGGATGAGGAGGAATGGGTGGATTCTCCCACTGCTTCCAGGGTGAGATGGGTGGGGGGCAAGGGTGGCTTTGGCATGGCACCTCTGCCCACCTCCTCCCCCACCTGGGCCCCTCCCCTCCAGTGCAGCTTTGCCCTGGTGCAGTATGGGGCAGTGATCCAGACTGAGTTTGACCTTCGGGACAGCCAGGATGTGATGGCCTCCCTTGCCAAAGTCCAGAACATCGTCCAAGTGGGGAATGTCACCAGGACCGCCTCAGCCATGCAGCACGTCTTGTGAGTGTGAGGGCAGCAGGAATTGCCTGAGTGTCTGCTAGGAGCCCACTAGGGGCCATGCCCAGAGTCTCTGTGGCATCATGTCTGGGGAAAGTGGCTGGACAGAACTGTGAGGGGGTGGGGTCGGGGTTCCAGGTTTTCCTTAGCTGAGAGGGAATGTGGGGGATGACACTCCAGGACTGTTCTCCAAAAATTCTTTCAAAGACCTCCTTTGTGAGAGGCAATAGAGCACAGAGTGCTCAGTGTACTGGCTGCCAGGGTTCAAATCCCAGCTCCAGTTTGTGTCTGTGTGACCCTGGACAAGTTCTCTACCTTCTCTGTGCTTCAGTTTCCTCCCTTTATTTTATTTTATTTTTTTTGAGACAGAGTCTCACTTTGTTGCCCAGGCTAGAGTGAATGCCGTAGCGTCAGCCTAGCTCACAGCAACCTCAAACTCCTGGGCTCAAGCAATCCCCTGTCTCAGCCTCCCGAGTAGCTGGGACTACAGGCATGCGCCACCATGCCCGGCTAATTTTTTCTATATATATTAGTTGGCCAATTAATTGCTTTCTATTTATAGTAGAGATGGGGTCTCCCTCTTGCTCAGGCTGGTCTCGAACTCCTGAGCTGAAAGGATCTGCCCGCCTCCCAGAGAGCTAGGATTACAGGCTTGAGCCACCCCACCCGGCCTAGTTTCCTCACTTTAAAAATGAGAGTAACAATAGTACTTGCCTCAAAGATCTTGTGAGGATTAGATGGGTTAAAATATATACAGTGTTTACAACAGTGCCTGGCACATAAGTGCTATGTAAGTACGGTCTGTCATTTTCATATCATTACTGTTTCCCCCACACACACTCAAGGGCTAGACTAACTGCCATCTAGCAGCTCTCCTCGCCATGTGGCACGAGGGACATCACCACCTTTCTTTGGGCCTTTTGGGAGGGCTGAGAATCCCCCCCCCCCAATTCTAATACAGGTCAGTGAATAAAACCTACCCCAGAGCTCAGCCATCCCCCTGGCAAAGTTCTCTTCCTTCACTCTCCCCTGCATAGAGACCACATCTTCACGCCAAGCGGTGGCTCCAGGAAAAATGCATCCAAGGTCATGGTGGTGCTCACTGATGGTGACATATTCGGGGACACCCTCGACCTCAGAACTGTCATCAACTCCCCCAAGATGCAGGGTGTAGAGCGCTTTGCCATTGGGGTAAGAGCCAGGAGCTGGGAGGTACCTCCTGCCCCTGCACAGCCTGGGGTGGGGGCAGCCAGGGCTCTCCAGAGGGGCTTCCGTAAGCAGTTTACCCAGACCCTGCTCTGGTCACAAACACTGCTGTCTCCCTGCATGCTCGCCTGCTGTGCTCCCCCTGCCACTCACAGAGGGCTCATTTCCCATTGGTGGTCACGGCTTGCTCGCCCTATAGTGCCGGGAGAGCCCAAGGAAGGACATCAGGGAGGACCCTGGAGGAGGGGTGCTGGACTGAGCCCCAGCAGGCAAACAGGAGTAGCCGGCCTGGGACATGCAGGTGGGGCGGGCAGGGCTCTGCAGGCAGAGGGAACAGCATGTGCAGAGATGAGAAGGAGCCTGGCGTGTTCAGAAAACACATGTAATCTGGCACAACTGGAGTTCTTCCCAGGGTGTGTGTAGGACAACAGGGAGCGGGGAAGGAAGGAGGAAGGCAGGAGTCAGGCCACGGAGGGGCCAGAAGGCCAGGCGGAGGGCCCAGCGAGCTCTCAGGGCTTGAGGAAGCCAGCCAGCCCCGCACGGTGCCGACCCACTGACCCAGGGCCTCTGTGCAGGTGGGAGACGCATTTAAGAAAGTTAAGACCGACAGGGAACTGAAGCTGATCGCCTCGGACCCCGATGAGACCCACGCTTTCAAGGTGACCAACTACACGGCGCTGGATGGGCTACTGAGCAAACTGCAGCACAACATCATCCGCATGGAAGGTGAGGGCTCCGGGCTGGGCCACCCTGCGGCAGCCCCCTGAGCATCCAGCAGGAGGCTCAAGCCCTGCATCCACGACCCGCGCCGGGTATCCTGAGCAGCTCCCCTCGCCTCCCTGGGTGACACTGTCCCCAGCCCCCCTCACTCACTTCCACAGCTCCGACGGGCTGAACCGGTGCTGGAGAAACATGGGCGAGTGGGGCATAGTTCCTTCTCCCAGGGGCTCACGGAGGAGCAAACTGAGGCCAGAGGGAGGGAGTGCACTGCCCAAGCCTACTCAGCCAGTGGTGGCTAAAGGAGAACCCGGGTCTCTACTCCGCCTGGTGCTTTTCCCATTACCCCAAACACCTTTCCCCCTGGGAGTGAGGACAAGCCGGACCCTTCCCGCACTTGGTCTCTCCCTTCTCCTGGGCCCGCGGTGTGTCTCACCCGGCTTCTTGGCTTCCAGGCACAGTTGGAGACGCCCTTCACTACCAGCTGGCGCAGGTTGGCTTCAGCGCCCAGATCCTGGACGAGGTAGGTGGCCACTGTGGCGCCAGCCAGTCTGGCCCACAGAGACACCTAGGGATTCAGGGACCCCCGGCTCACAGCGCAGGGCTCTGCCCTCCCTGTGTGATGCCTCTGAGGGAGCCATTCTAGGATAAAAGGAAACGCGTCTGCTTGCCCGCCTTGTCTAGACCACTGGGATAGGCGGAGGCTAGCCATGCTTATCGCAGACCGTTCTGTTCTGTGCGCCCAAACATTGAGTAGTTCCCCTTAACGCGGACAGGCAAAACCGGCTTTG
This sequence comes from Mirza zaza, assembly GCA_008750895.1. Lineage (NCBI taxonomy): Eukaryota > Metazoa > Chordata > Mammalia > Primates > Cheirogaleidae > Mirza > Mirza zaza. Next base: position 8,855 of record VSMD01020727.1, read on the forward strand.
GCCTGGGCCAGCCTGCCGCGCAAGTGGCTTCCTTCTCCTGGAGGGCACACTGTTCCCTGCGCATGGGGACAGGTACAGGCTCCCTGAGGACAGGGTCCTTGCGCATGGTGGAAGCACAGTTAGCACCTTCACTCATCATACTTTTTTATTTTTAATCATACTTTTTTAATGTTCAACATCTGAGCCCATGGTCACTTTATGGAGATACAGCTGCCCTGACAAGGTCCTGGGTACAAGGCAGGAACCAACCTTTGCCATCTGGCCTTCCTGCATCGCTGGCCAGGTGGGCACTGGGCCGTGGGACAGTCTCCTTCCCCCAGCAAGACTCACCGAGCTGGCCCGTAGAACCGCGGTCACCGTGGCTGGCTCCTGGGTCCCTCTCTCTTATTTGGGACCCATCCCTGTCCCCTCAGGGGCAGGTGCTGCTTGGTGCCGTCGGGGCCTTTGACTGGTCTGGGGGTGCACTGCTCTACGACACGCGCACCGGCCGGGGCTGCTTCCTGAACCACACTGCGGAGGCGGACGCTGCGGCTGCGCAGTACGGCTACCTGGGTGAGGGCAGGCCTGGATGCTACCTGGGCGAGGGCGGGGCCTGGAGGCTGCCTGGTTGAGGGCGGGGCCTGGAGGCTGCCTGGGCGAGGGCGGGGCCTGGAGGCTGCCTGGTTGAGGGCAGGGCTTGGAGGCTGCCTGGGCCAGGGCGGGGCCTGGAGGCTACCTGGGCGGGGGGCGGGAGGCGGGGGACGGGGCCTGGAGGCTGCAGGGGGCGGGGCCTAGAAGCTGCTGGGGCTGGGGCGGGGCGGGGGCGGGGTCAGGGGCGGGGCCGGGAGGCTGCAGGGGGCCTGGAAGCTGCCGGGGCGGGGGCGGGGCCTGGAGGCTGCAGGAGGCGGGGCCTAGAAGCTGTCGGGGCGGGGCCGGGGGCGGGGGCGGGGCGGGGCCGGGGCCGGGGGCGGGGGCGGGGGCGGGGCCGGGAGGCTGCCTGGACGAGGGCGGGACCGAGACAGCGACACCCGGGCTGCGCATTACGCTGTACTTTATGCTTTCTAGTGGGGACGGGTCCGGGTTGGTCACATGGGCTGAGGGGCAGAGGCTGGTCATGGACCCCGAGGTTAAGAATTACCCCCCTGGTGGGGATATGGCTTGCTGGGTGCACGAAGCAGAGCACCAGGTGGCCCCAGGTGGCTGCCTAGGGGAGGGCGGGACCCCTCCGTTAATAATGGTGGTGGTGTCCACACACCTCCCACCTCTGTCCTCATCGAGTGCGCGTGCGACGAATGTGGTGAATGTGTGTGAATGAGTATTTTGAGCGAAGCTGTTTATGTGACAGTGTATATAGGCGTGCGGTGTCACATCTGTGTGGTGGGGCACGTGTGAGCGACTGGCGACAGTGCGACAGTGGGAGCACTCGCTGGTGAGAAGACAGTCTGTCCTATTTTGCCCGCCTCCGCAGGCCACTGGGAAGGTGGGGGGCGAAGGGCGGGGCCGGTGGGAGCACCTGTTCACAGCCACGCCACCCTCGTGCCAGGTTACTCCGTGGCCGTGCTGCACAAGGCCGGTGGCCTCTCCTACGTGGCGGGGGCTCCGCGGCACAAGCAGCGTGGGGCCGTGTTTGAGCTCCGGAAGGAAGGCTGCGAGGCCGGCTTTCTGCCCGTGCTCGAGGGAGAGCAGGTACTTGCTGGAGAAGACCCTCCCCCCTTCTTACAGACGGGGGATTTGGAGGCCCTAAGGGGAAGGGACGGGCCTCAGGGCCCACAGTGGCTCTGAGCCCAGCCTGGGTAGAACCAGGTTGCCCTGGTGTCTGATTGCCAGGCGATGTCCCCCATTGCCGAGGACCGGGCTGCTCACCCAGTCTCCTGTGTTACTCTAGCGAGCAAACTCCTATGGAGCGACCCAGATTTGGTGGTCAGGGAAGAGCACGAGCAGGGATCCAGCCTTGCTGAGGGGCGGAGAGGGGGCCTCTTCATGAGCTGAATTCCTCCTGGGCTGTAGATGGGGTCCTATTTTGGCTCTGAGCTGTGCGCTGTGGACACTGACATGGATGGGACCACGGACTTCCTGCTGGTGGCTGCTCCATTTTACCACATCCACAGAGAAGAAGGCAGAGTCTATGTGTACCGGCTGAACAAGCAGGTGGGAGAGGTAGTCCTCCTGGGCTGGCTGGGGCTGCAGCTACCCAGCCTGGCGCAGACCTGAAGGCGGCTGGGGGTGCCCTGGCCCTGCCTTGTACCAGCCGGCAGTGACACGGTGCTCAGGGTGGACAGCTGTGGGTGGGAGCCGCTCCACTCTCCATCCCACTTTCTCATCCAAGGGCAGTTGTTGGTGATAACATCCCTTATATATAGCTGCACGGCTGACAAAGTACATTGTGTCCATGCTCTCACTTGTTTCTCACAGTAACTATGGGAGGTAACCACCATTACCATTTTACAGATGAGGATGCCGAGGCTCAGTGAGTCTCAGTGATGTTGAGACTTGCTCAAGTTTACCCAGAGCCAAGCCCAGAACCCAGGCCTCCCAGCTGCCAGTCCGGCAGCCCCACCCATGGGGGTGGAGGGTGACAGGCTCTGGGTCCTGAACATCAAGGCAGGAGGACCCCTGGCTCACTGTGTCACCTCGGGAAGGTCCCTTGCCTTTTCTGAGCCTCTCAGACTCCCTGCTGGGGAATGAGCATCGGCAAGCCCAGCTTTGAGTGTGCCTCGTGGGCGACACCCAGTGCCGCTTCTTGAGAGCTGAGCGGCTTGTTTGCTTTGCAGAACGGTTCCTTCTCCTTGGCACGCGTGCTGAGTGGGCACCCCGGCTTCATTGATGCCCGCTTTGGCTTTGCCATGGCAACCGTGGGGGACATCAGTCAGGATAAGCTCACAGATGTGGCCATCGGGGCCCCCCTGGAGGGTTTTGGGGCAGACGATGGTGCCAGCTTCGGCAGCGTGTACATCTACAACGGACACTGGGATGGCCTCTCTGCCAGCCCCTCGCAGGTGACCCGTGGGGCTCTGTCCTGCCTCTCTGGGGCTCTGACCTCCGCCAGATGCGGACCTGAGCGTGGACTGGGCTCCAGTCCTAAGCGCTGGGCGGGCCTCAGGGGCTGGGAGTGCCCAGGGAAGCAGAGGAGAAATCCCTCAGGCTGGGGGGAGGTTCCAGGCCAGGGCCACGCCCCAGACCCTTCAGGTTGGGCGAGAGGTTGTGGCAATATCTGTCAACGTCCCTGACCTATACAGATCGTCCTCCTTCCTTGGACCTACCTTGGGCCCCTCCTTCCTCTCTTTTTGTCCCTTCTCTGGCCCCTGTTCTGCGTCCATCCCATCCATGCCTTAATGCCCATCTGCAGGCTCCACTGCCAGCCTCCCACGCCACATCCGTTAGGGCACTTTCTCCCACCTCCAGCTCCTGAGCGCCTCCGCCTGGGCGGCCCCCAGTCCCAGGCACTCTGACACCTTGCGTGGCTTGTCAGTCCCTGTGTCTGTGTGATTCTAGCTTCTCTCGCATCCAGCCCCTCCTCTCCATCCCCACCATCCCTGTCCCGCCTGGGCCTTGTCATCCCTCCCCTGGACTCCCCCCATCCCAGCTTCCTTCTCCTCCCATCTTCTAGCCCAGTAGCATTTCCACAAGGTAGTCCTTCAAAAAAGCCTTTGCTGACCCCTGACCCCTGGCCCACATCAAGCGTCCTTGCACCAGATCCCCTCCTGCCCTGCATTGCCCCACACTAGCCCCTGGCTGCTCCCTCGGAGGACCCTGCTCTTCCCATCCCTCACTCTCCCCTATCAAGTCGCCCCTGCTCTTAAGGCTCCTTTCAGATGCCACTTCCTCTGGGAACCCTTGCCCCTCTTTGTTGTGTCTAGATTGAGGGCTCCCTGGGGCTGGATGGTGGCTGGCCATGCTGATTTGGAAGGACTCCTCCACCCCACGCCTTGTGTTTCTCCCCCCACAGAGGATCCGAGCCTCAGCGGTGGCCCCAGGACTCCATTACTTTGGCACATCCGTGGCTGGTGGCTTAGACTTCAGTGGCGATGGCCTTGCTGACATCACTGTGGGCGCGCTGGGCCAGGCGGCTGTGCTCCGGTAGGACTCTGCCCTGCTTCTGGGGTCCCAGGCCCCAGCCCCACCCACTGGCCCTACCCTAAATGCCCCAAGCACACAGCAGGCACTGAGGGAGGGAGGAAGCACAGGGGCTGGCAGGCTCTGGAGTCTGCCCTCCTGGGTTTGAACTTGAGCTCTCACTTACTGGTGTGCCCTTGGCAGGCTATCTAATTCTGAGGCCCAACTTTCCCTTTTACGTGTGGAGATAGGGCCTTGCTCTGCCACCTGGCTAGAGTACAGTGGCACGATCGTAGTTCACTTCAATCTTGAACTCCTGGGCTCAAGAGATCCTCCTGCCCCAGCCTCCCAAGTAGCTGAGACTACAGGCATGCGCCACCATGCCTGGCTAATTTTTCTGTTTTTAGTAGAGACGGGTCTCGCTCTTGCTCAGGCTGGTCTCAAACTAGTGAGCTCAAGCGATCTTCTCTCCTGGGCCTCCCAGAGTGCTAGGATTACAGGTGTGAGCCACCACACCCAGCCCCAACTTTCTTTTCTTTTCTTTCTTTCTTTTTTTCTTTTTTTGAGACAGAATCTCACTCTGTTGCCCGGGGTAGAGTGCCGTGGCATCAGCTTAGCTCACAGCAACCTCAAACTCCTGGGCTCAAGTGATCCTCCTGCCTCAGCCTCCCAAGTAGCTGGGACTACAGCCCAACTTTCTTAAATGGGAATTATAATAGCACCCACCTCACACAGTTATGAGGATAATGTGAGTGAATATATGCAAAGTATTTTGCACAGTGCTCAGTGATGGCTGTTATGATTATTATCAATTTTAGAGCTTCTGTGCTCCACCCCTAAGTGGAGGGCATCAAGTCCCATGGCTATAAATAAAGCTGACGGGCACTTCTCTGCTCTGTCCTCTCCACCAAGCTCTAGACCTGGCTGTCTACTCAACACCCCTCTTGGCTGCCGTCCACGAGCATCTCAAAGTGAACATGTCTAAAAATGGAGCGCCTGTGTTCACTTGCCCTTCATTCCCCCAAATCTGCCCCTCCCCCAAGCTCCCTAGCTTAGCAAATGGCACCATCATCCAAGTTCAGGACGAAAACCTAAGGGTCATCCTCGATTCCTCTTTTTCCTTCCTCCACCACCCCATCGACAAGCTCGATGTTTGTTGGCTCTGCCTCCAAAATACCTCCCACTACAAGACACTGTCGTTGTTTGCCTGGATGCCGCCACGGCAGTCGTCCTGCGTCCCCTCCCTGTGCTCCACTGTCCGCCCAGCAGCCAGTGAGATCCTGTCACTGTGCTGCCTAAGACCCCACGAGGCTACCACTTAGCATGAAATCCAAATTCCTCTCCTCCTCTCTTTCCTCCTGTTACTACCTTCTGTCTCTCTAACCACACTTTAATCGCAGTGACCTTTGCTCTCCTCAAACCAAGTTCATTCCTGCCACAGGTCCTTTGCACCAGCTATGCTTTCTGTCTGGAATATTCTTCCCCAGAGGTTCACATAGTGGGCTGGTTCTTGGTAAGAAATCTCAACTTAAGTAGCTCCTCAGAGTGAGGCCATCCCTGACCACTCCACCCCCTCTAAGTGGCCCTCAGTCTCTATTGCGTGATTCTATTTTGTTTTTATCATAGCATTCCCAGCACACAGTGTTTCCCTTTTTCTCTTGTTTATTTGCTTGCCATCAGCTGTCCCACTAGAGCAGGGACCGTCTCTCTCCTGTAGCTGAGGACTCAGAGGAGCACCTGCGTGTTGGAGGTGTTCCATGGATGGTCACTGAATGCATGAAGGGGTGAGGCAACCACTGGCCTGAAAGCCCTGCGGTCACTTCTCATGGTCCTCTTTGCTGTCTGTTTAGCTCACGACCTGTGGTTCGCCTGCGGGTGTCCATGAACTTCACCCCTGCTGCACTGCCCATTGGCTTCAACAGCAGTGTGAAGGCATCTCTGTGTTTTGACGTCGGCTCTGCAGCCACAGCTGCTGTGTCAGGTAATAGGCGTTCTCACCGACCCCTCCGCGTCATGGGCCCACTGCTTGTGATCCCCTCATTAGAGCTCAGCCCCTTTGTCACTAGGTTCTGTTAACCGCAAACCAACCCAAGAAAGGGAGGTCCAATGTTACATCCCCACTCTGAAGGTGTAGGGGACTGACATATATTTTCCGAGTTTAAGAATTAAAGTTAGTGAGTAATGTACGGGTTCTGCCCAGAGTGTTTGAAAGTAATGTGTTCCGGACAGACTCCTGGTGATAAACAAAGGTGTTGCCTAGAGGCATAACAAAGGACCTGAGCTTCGAGTAGCAAGAGCTACCCCACCCCACGGCATTGGGGATCTGGAGGCCACACAAGAAACACACTGTTCCTGTGATTGCTGTGTACACCCCATAAGATGGCTGGTTAGTCAATGACGGGTAAGACCCCTCAAGAGAGGGGCAACCTAAGCCAGGCACAGTCGCCGGGGTTCAGCCGAAGATCTTAGGGGATCACCCTAAGAGAAGCTGGGGATGAGAAATGCCCCCTGTGGCTCACCTTGCCCATCCTTGCTAATCTCAGTCCTTTATCTATGCCTAGTGCCTAGAGCAACCACCTTGAGATTCTGAGTCAGGGGATATCTGCTTCCCTGAGGCAACGCTTTCCGGAATTAATGGCTATCGCTGCCACGCCTGGGTGGTTACGTTACAAGGAACTAACTTTAATCTTTTAGAGTATAAAAATAAAACTGACCCGGTGTATTTTTACTCGAGTCAACCATTTGTATGTGTGTCGGCGTTTTTCTTTGTGTTCTGCATTTGTGTTTTATGTTCTGTGTTCATCCTCTGTCCTGTAAACGGGCCACGACAGAAGGGGTGTGCCTGACCCTGTGGGGAAGAAGGCATGCAGAAGGCTGAGTTTCTAAACGTCTCAGACAAAGGCAGTTATTTCTCCGTCCCCATCTACTGTGCTGCGTGTGTGCACCTGTGTGGTGGGGCCCCTGAGAAGTGCCCTTCCTCTTTCCTTCTGATTGACATCTTCTCTCCTCCCCTCCTCACCAGTCTCCCCAGCCCGGGTGGGACTGGATAACCTGCTAGAGGCCTGACCTGTCTCCCACCCCATTATCTGACACTTGTTGGGAGACGTTTCCAGAAAGAGGAGGGTGGGCATGCCTTTTGCAGTCCAGGTCTTTGTGGCACCCCGAGCGCTCCCCTCTAGAACAGTCCCCAAGGTTTAACCTCTCAGTAACAACCCCGGAGGTGGCTCTCTGCTTCCCACCAGTCAAAGAGCAGTCCCCCGGAGTGGGGGGGGGGGGGCTTTACCGCAGAAGCAGGATATTGTCAAATCTGGGAGTAGAAAATGACAGACCCATCGTTTCCGGGGCACAGAGCCTGCTGAGGGCTGTGTGACGCTGGGCAGGTGTCTTTCCCTCACTGGGCCCTGGTTTCTGTTCTGTATAGTAAGGGATTTGGCCCAGGAATCTCCAAGGTGATTCTAGCTCTGCTGTCCTCAGGTTTTACTCTATGATTTCTCTCTTCGTTCCCTGCATTATTGTCCCCCCCTACTTACTGCCTCCTTCCTGAGCCCTCTTTCCCCAAGGAAGGCTGACTCTGCCCCGGTAGTGTGCTGCTCTGGGACTGGGGCTGTAGCCGTGAGGGACCCTGGCCAGGTGCCGGAATACGATGAGAAAAGTATCCTTGAAATGAAGAAGAAACTCAAGAGTGCAGTCCCGGGGGTACCTGCATGGGGACTCTGTTCAGGAGGGGCTCACCAGGAAGTTCAGGCAGGCTGGGGGTGCGGGGAGCCCTGCCTGGGGGTTGCCCATCCCTGCCTCACCAGGGGTGGTCTGGTCTTCATTCCCAGGCCTCAGAGAGGCAGATCTCAACTTCACGCTGGACATGGATGTGGGGAAGCCGAGGAAAAGGCTGCAGTGTTCAGACCCGAGAACCTGCCGGAGCTCCCTTTGGAAGTGGAACGGTGGGTCCCGTCTCTGCGGGCACCTCCCGCTCGAGCCTACAGAGGGAGAGGTGAGTGGAGGAGTTCAGATGGGAGGCCAGAGGGGTCTGTGGCATTGAGAAAAGATTTGAGGTGTGTGCAGTGAAGGATACATACCCATACATACAAATGAGGTGACTAAAATAGCCAGAGTAGATCGAGAGCCACATCAGGGAGTTGGAGATGCTCTAATTGCTGACACTTTTCTTAGTAATGAATCAGGACTAGCAAGTATCCCTCCCCTACGTTATCCACTCTTGCCTAATGCTAACAGTGGGGCGGAGGGCTTTTTTGTGAGTTAACATCAAAAAAATGGACTGGGCACGGTGGCTCACGCCTGTAATCCTAGCACTCTGGGAGGCTGAGGCGGGCGGATCGCTCAAGGTCAGGAGTTTGAGACCAGCCTGAGCGAAAGTGAGACCCTGTCTCTACTAAAAATAGAAAGAAATTAATTGGCCAACTAACAATATATAGAAAAAATTAGCCAGGCATGGCGGCACATGCCTGTAGTCCCAGCTACTCGGGAGGCTGAGGCAGAAGGATTGCTTGAGCCCAGGAGTTTGAAGTTGCTGTGAGCTAGGCTGATGCCACGGCACTCCAGCCTGGGCAACAGAGTGAGACTCTGAGAAAGAAAGAAAGAAAGAAAGAAAGAGAGAGAGAGAGAGAGAGAAAGAAAGAAAGAAAGAAAGAAAGAAAGAAAGAAAGAAAGAAAGAAAGAAGGAACAACTAAAAGGTAGAAATAGAAAGATAAAAATTATCATCTAGAAAGGTTTACTCCTAGCAAAATTGCCCAGAGACATGAAAAAAAAAGTATTTATCAGGACTCAGAGCCTAACAGGACCTAGAACTTTGGACCTAAAAGTTCATTTATTCCAATAAATAAACTCATGAATCATGCTTCTGACTGCACATCTGCCCCCAAGGCAATTGTTAATTGGATTAAGAAAGAGTTTCTAGCAAGTCCATGGCCTTCCTTAAATACAAACATGACACTGCGACACTGTCCGCCAGAGAATCATGCTCACGTACTCTCTTGCCATGGCAGAAAGTCTTATTTATTTATTTTTTTTTTACTTTTTTTTTTACCTTCAGTACTTGCTTTTTGCCTGTTGAAGAAAGGCTCATTTAAACAAAGAGAATGGCATGTGGTATCCTAAGCAATCTCCTTCCAGTTTTGACCTCTCTAGTATGTCTCCCATGCAACTTTGAGAAAGATCTTTCTCAAAGAAAGATGTGACCATGGCTCTTCCTCGCCTAATGAAGTCTGGGCCAATTCTTAACCCTTGATGGTCAGAACCCTTTGTGATTGGGGTTGGAACCCTAAGGAGCTATGGAGCCCAAGGCCATAGCAGATCATGGGAGATTTTTCCAAAGCTCTCGGCAGCTTGCTTGAAGGAAGTTTGCTTTCAGCCTGGCCTACTTGGAAGATGTTTAGAACTTCTGACTCACTTCTTTCATTGTTTATTTCTTATATGGCTCCATCAAAGTTAAAAGTACTCTCCTTGTCATCTTCTCTCCCACATCCAACTCTAACCCCGCCTGCTGTGGTGACCCTGAAGCTCTGTGAGGAGGACTGCTTCTCTAACATCAGTGTCAAAGTCACCTACCAACTCCAGACCTCCAAGAGATGGAGGGACCGTCCCCAGCCCATCTTGGACCACTACACTGAGCCTTCCGCCATCTTCCAGGTGACTCTGCCCCCGATAGCACTCAACCCTCCTGGGGCCATCGCACAAAAAGCACCTGCTCTGCCAACAGCAGTTGGGCCCCTCACTGTACAAATGAGGAAACTGAGTCCTCCCTGTGCTGGCGTTAATTTGCATAAGGCCTCACTGGTGGGTAACACAGTGGTCTCCAACCACCTTCCTGGGATTCGTGCCTTTATGTTCACAGAAATCTCTTGCCGTGTATTTAATGAAGCACATGAATACATCGCATACTGGGACCCTTACTTGGCAAGAGTCTCTGATGACCATGTGTTTGCGGGGGTTTGAGGGGGCTGGAGTGGAGCCATCCTGCCCTGCACTGCAAGGAAGATGCCCAGGGGCTTCAGGCTGAATGTCTGGTCCCACCAAACCTGCACCTTAACCTCTCCGCCAGGTCCCCAGCAGTGCAGCTAGACAGGCTAGCAGTGTCACAAGAAACTCTTCTCATGACTAGGGGAAATCAGACGGGGCGGGGTGGGGAGTGGGGCAGAAATAAAGGGTTAAATTTCCTGATCCAAAGGCTGGGTGTGGTGGCTCATACCTGTAATCCTAGCACTCTGGGAGGCCAAGGTGGGAAGATGGCTTGAGGCCAGGAGTGTGAGACCAGCCTGAGCAAGAATGAGACCCCATCTCTACAAAAAATAGAAAAATTATCTGTGGTGGCGTATGCCTGTAGTCCCAGCTACTGGGGAGGCTGAGGCAGAAGGATTGCTGGAGCCCAGGAGTTGGAGCTTCCAATGAGCTATGATGATGCCACTGTACTCTAACCAGGGCAACAGAGGGAGATCCTGTCTCAAAAAAAAAAGTCCTAATCCTATAATATCTAAGGTGATTTTTTTCCCCCACCCAAACCCTGGCCACCAGGGTATTTTGTTAATCTCCACTTAGAGTGTATAGAAAAAAATCAGCAGGAAGAAAGAAGTGACAACATTAACATTAAAAAGTAATAATTACAGTCAGCTGGGATGAATTGAGTCTCAGAAAATAAATAAATAAATAAATAAATAAATAAATAAATAAATAAAAAGCCCAAAGTAGCTCATGAAGGCTTCAGACAACAAAGTATGTTTCCAGGTAGTCATAGGACACTCATGGCTGTCCAGCATTTTTGCAAAATATGCTCTTTATTGATTAAATTATATAAACCTTTAGCTGTAGTTTTGATCAATACCTGGTGTATCAGTTCCAAACAGTGAACAGAAATAGGACAGATAACATAATCAGATGACTCAGCCTCCCTATGAGCAAAGATTGTCATCTTCATTTTTTAGGCAGAGAGACTTTATTTTAAATTTATAATACTGTATTTATTTTTTCAAGAATTAAAGAAATTTGATAATGGCCGGGCAAGGTGGCTCACGCCTCTAATCCTAGCACTCTGGGAGGCCGAGGCAGGCGGATCGCTCAAGGTCAGGAGTTCAAAACCAGCCTGAGCAAGAGCGAGACCCCATCTCTACTATAAATAGAAAGAAATTAATTGGCCAACTAATATAGATAGAAAAAATTAGCCGGGCATGGTGGCGCATGCCTGTAGTCTCAGCTACTTGGGAGGCTGAAGCAGGAGGATTATTGCTTGAGCCCAGGAGATTGATGTTGCTGTGAGCTAGGCTGACGCCACGGCACTCACTCTAGCCTGGGCAACAGAGTAAGACTCTGTCTCAAAAAAATAAAAAAAATTGGTATCGACAGCAAGTTAGATGATGCACAAAAGACTGGGAGAGCTAATGTAAATTAGTAATAAAGTTTTGGTGATAGACAGATTATCATTAATTACATATGTTCTGTTTTTAAAAAACTTTTTATTTTGAACTATTTGACTTACCAAAAAGTTTATAAGAATAGTCCAAAGAATTCTCATTTGAGAGTAAATTATGGATATGCTGCCTCCTTACCCTCAATACTTCAGTATATATTTTCTAAAAACAAAGGCATTCTCTAAAAACACAGTACAATAATCAAAATCAGGAAATGAACATTGATAAAATACTATTATCTGATCTTCCAGCTTTATTCAAGTTGTACCAGTTGTCCTTTATAACAAAAGAAAAAAATGTTGTGGTCCAGGAACATTCATTGCATTTATTTAGTTAGTTCCTTAGTTATTTTTGAGATAGGGTCTCACTCTGTTGCCCAGGTTAGACTGCAGTGGCATGATCATAACTCACTATAGCCTCAAACCCCTGGGCTCAGGCAATCCTCCCTCCTCTGCCTCTGGAGTAGCTGGGACTCCAGGCATGTACCACCACACCTGGCTAATTTTTCTTATTTTTTTGTAGAGACAGTGTCTTACTATGTTGCCCAGGGTGGTCTCGAACTCCTGGCCTCAAGCGATCCTCCCACCTTAGCCTCCCAAAGTGCTGGAGTTAGAAACGTGAACCACTGCGCCTAGTCCATTCGTTACATTTTATTGTTATTTATCTTTAGTCTCCTTTAACTTAGAAAAATTTCTCAGTCTTTCCTTATCTTTTTTTTTGAGACAGAGTCTCACTTTATTGCCCAGGCTAGAGTGAGTGCTGTGGCATCAGCCTAGCTCACAGCAACCTCAAACTCCTGGGCTCAAGCAATCCTGCTGCCTCAGCCTCCCAAGTAGCTGGGACTACAGGCATGTGCCACCATGCCTGGCTAATTTTTTCTATATATATTAGTTGGCCAATTAATTTCTTTCTATTTATAGTAGAGACGGGGTCTCGTTCTTGCTCAGGCTGGTCTCGAACTCCTGAGCTCAAACGATCCGCCCACCTCGGCCTCCCAGAGAGCTAGGATTTATAGGCTTGAGCCACCGCACCCGGCCTTTCCTTATCTGTAATGACCTTAACATCTTTGAATGGGTACAGGCCGGTCATTTTGTAGAATGTTCCTCAATTTGAATTTATTTTGATATTTCCTCATGATTTGATTCACATTATGCATTTTTGTAAGGAATATCACAGAAGGAAAGTTGTGGCCTTCTCAGTATATCCATACATTTTTGTACCATTACTAATGCTATTTCCCTTTGTAATTAGTATTTTATGGTGAGATACTTCGATATTATATCCTGCTTAACATCTATTAATGAGTCTTCCCTTAATCCATTATTACTGTGATGATTTGGCAAAGAGATTTTTAAAAAAGTATTCCATCTACAATATGGGTGAAAAAAAATTATCTGGTGTAGGCACATAGATGTTACCAGAGAATGAGTTCTAGCTGGTAGCTTAGATGGTCTAACCCCATTCCTTTTCACTGGGATTGGCTATGTGGCTATATTAAAAACAGAACAAAAAACCCTGCACAAAACTGCTGACCCAGTTAGATAGAGCCCCACACTGTGACTTCTGCAAATGGCATATCCTTTCTCCAGGAAGCAGAACGTCTCCTTTCAAGCTCTGGGCTGCCCTCCAACCCCTGGCTGTGATTACAGACCTGCGGGGGGCAGCGGAGGTGATCACTGGCTGCTAGGGAGATCAATGCAGACACTCCCCGGCCAGGGAGTTGGCCATGTTGCCTTCATAATAAAAAATAGACCCAGCTACTTTAGAAAATTTAATTTTTCAACTCAAACTGGGGCTTTTTAAACTTGATGGAGCCTTTTGAACCAAATATGGCCTTCTGAATTAGTTTGTTATGTGTAGGCAAGATCGTGAGGGAGACAGTTAACTTACAGAGAAGATTGCTACGGGGAAGAGGACCTCCACGGCCGGACTTGGATGGCATTTGGTCAGGTAGCCCCCGTCCTGCCACTGCGGTTGCTGCCTAGGCTTGAAGACTCAGGAAGCTTGTCTTCTCATAGGTTTTCCTCCTCAAACGCTCAAAGTAGTTGCTTTTTAATTCACATGATGTGAATGTGGTGGGCACACCCACCATTCCACTGAGGTCGCCTGCTTTTGGCCTTGGCCAGAGGCCTGCTTCACGGTGTGCCCTTGTGGTACGGATCCAGGAATGCCCCAGTAATGGCCCTCTTGGCTGTGTGGGCATGATCCCAGCCTGTCCGCCTTCACCTCCCTGTAACTGCTCTTCCCAGAGCGAGCAGGAAGGACAGGCCTCCGTGTGCTACACGGAAGGGCAGGGCAGGGCTGCTGGGGGAGGAGGGTCCCTGGGCTGACCCCGCTCCTCTTTGTCTGCTTACAGCTGCCCTATGAGAAGGCCTGCAAGAATAAGCTGTTTTGTGTTGCTGAGTTGCAGCTGGCCACTACCGTCTCTCAGTGAGTTGGGTCCTGCTGTCATTGCTTCCTGTGGTGAACGTCCTCCTGAAGGCTCACCTGGGCAGTCCCTCCTCAGCACCCAGGCACACGCCCTTCCCTGTCCCCTGATGGCCCGAGAAGGGCCTTTGCACTTAACTGTCTTGTCGTGTCCTCAGCCACCCCATGGGGGAGGCAAGACAGAGATGTGCATTCCCATTTTATAGATTGGGAAACTGGCTCAGGAGCTTAGGGCGCTGCAGAGGGTCATAGTGGCCATTTGGTGGACTTGAGCCCAGGTCTCTTGACATCCCGGACAGTGCTGTGTTCATGACCTAGTGGTCTTCGCTTCTAGGACAACCTCAGTTAGAGGTAGCCTCTTTCCTGGCTCACCTCTTGGTAAAATTAGTTAATTAACTCACCAAATATTTCTGAAGCATCCATTCTGTGCCAAGCAAGGTAAGTGCTGGGGATATCGCAGCGAACAACACAGACAAAAATCCCTGCCCTCCTGGTGCATTTAGGGTGAGAAGATAACACATAGGTAAATTCCATGTTGCTGAGGTGCACTGTGAAGAAAAATAAGACAGGGAAGGTGGGAGGGAGTGCTGAGTGGGGGCAGTGGTCAGGGAGGGTGACGCTTTGGCACCCATGGGAGGAGGTAGTGGAACGAGCTTCATAGGTGTCAGAAGGAAGGAGCAGTCGCAGATGCCCTGGGATGGGAGCTGGGCTGGCAGGTGGAAGGCGGGCAAGGACCCAGTGTGACTTCAGTGGAGTGAGGGGGGGTGGGGCGACGTGGGAACAGGAGGAAGGGAAGATCCAAGAGGGCTTCTCGGGCCCTCATAAGGGCTTTTACTATGAGCTGGGAGGCCAGAGGAGTGATGTAAGCTTGCAGTTTAGCGGGATCCTTCTTGCTGCTGTGTTGAGAACAGACCATGGGAGCAGAGGTGGGAGCGGGGAGGTAATGACGACTCCTACTGCTGTGACTCAAGTGAGAGGCGATGGCGGCTTGGACCCAGGTCATAGCAATGAAGGTGGTCATATTTTCAAGTTAGAGCTCATAGGATTTGCTGACAGTGAATGTGGGGAGTGAGAGAATGTGAGGGGTCACAGCCCGAGCATCTAGAACTGCGCTGTCCAACACACTAGCCACTAGTCACGTTTGGCTGTTGAAATTTAAATGAATTAAAATTAAACGCAATGAAAAATTTAGTTCCTCAGTCACTCTCGTCACATTTTAAAGGCTCAGTACCCACATATGGCTGGTGGTATTGGGCAGCACAGATATAATAGACTATTTCCCTCACTGCACAAGTTCTATTGGGCCACACTGAATTCTAGAATGATGCGGTTGCCAAGAATGAGTTTTTGGTTTTAGATGTGATGGTCTTAAAATGCCGCCCATGGCTACTAGTGCTGTGTGTGTATCATGATACTGATGGCCAGATGGCCAGAGTTGGCATCTATGGGGAAGAACACAGGTCCTGGTGAGCCCTCTCGTAGACACTGGCAGGACCAGGTCAAGACTTCCAACTGCGTTGGAATCCAGCTTAACCAGCAAGGTGCAGCTGTTTTCAACTGGGAACCGCAGCCAAGAACCGCCCTCCCTGCCAACTACTTGCAAAACACAGACACAGCACACACAGCTTGCCCAACATCGCCTCCTAGTGTACATTATAAGCAATCTCTTCTATTTATTACTGAGCTCAATTGTCGGCATCCAGCTGTCTCAATGGTTTTTGACCTTTCTGTGGATGTGGATCCCCTAAAGAATCGAATAAATACTACAGACTCCTCTCCCTAGAAGTCACATGTACATACATAAATGTTTGCATTCCAGATCCTCTGAAACTGTCCCTGGACTTCAGGTCAAAAAAAACCCTGTTAACTATTCTGATGACACTCAGATCGCTCTCCTGGGCTCTAGAACAGTATTTCTAACCGATACTTCAGTACCTCTACCTCGTTATCCTGTGGGCGCATCTCATGTCCCAGACTGAACTCGTCTTCTCCCGCCCTTGGGTCTCTCTCCTGTGTTCTCTCCCTCAGTGGACAGCTCTGCTCAGCCATCCACGCCGGAAGCTCAGAACTCATCCTTGACACGTGTCTCTTGCTCGCTCTCTTGCTCTCGCTCTGCTGGCCTGACCATCTCTGATGCCTTTCCATCTCCACTGCTAGTGTCTTATTTCAAGCATGTGTCATCTCTCAGATGGATGCCAGAACAGGCTCTGTCTCTGCCTCCAATTAGTCCATCCTTGTCTCAACAAAACAATAAACAACAATAGCGGCCGGGTGCGGTGGCTCATGCCTATAATCCTAGCACTCTGGGAGGCCGAGGCAGGCAGATTGCCTGAGCCCAGGAGTTTGAGGTTGTTGTGAGCTAGGCTGACACCATGGCACTCACTCTAGCCTGGGCAACAAAAC
>VSMD01020728.1:0-18982 GCA_008750895.1 Mirza zaza
CCTGAGCAAGAGCGAGACCCCATCTCTACTATAAATAGAAAAGAAATTAATTGGCCAACTAATATATATAGAAAAAAATTAGCCGGGCATGGTGGCATGCCTGTAGTCCCAGCTACTTGGGAGGCTGAGGCAGCAGGATTGCTTGAGCCCAGGAGTTTGAGGTTGCTGTGAGCTAGGCTGACGCCACGGCACTCACTCTAGCCTGGGCAATAAAGTGAGACTCAGTCTCAAAAAAAAAAAAAAAAATACCAGTAAGTGGCAATTTCTGTTACACAGAGTCACAGAGATAAAAGAATCAACAGTTTTAAAATATGTTGGCTCTAGGCCGGGTGCAGTGGCTCACGCCTATAATCCTAGCACTTTGGGAGGCCGAGGCGGGCAGATCCTTTGAGCTTAGGAGTTCGAAAGCATCCTGAGCAAGAGCAAGACCCCGTCTCTACAAAAAAAAAATAGAAAGAAATTAATTGGCAAACTAAAAAATATATATATATAAAATATGAGCCAGGCATGGTGGTGCATGCCTGTAGTCCCAGCTACTCGGGAGACTGAGGCAGGAGGATCGCTTGAACCCAGGAGATTGAAGTTGCTGTGAGCTAGGCTGATGCCACGGCATTCTAGCCTGGGCAACAGAGTGAGACTCTTGTCTCAAAATAAATAAATAAATGAATAAAATACATTTGGCCCTACATATCCAAGGGTTCTGTATCAATGGATTCAATCAACTGTGGCTCAGAAATATTTTGGGAAAAAAAAAAATTCCAGGAAGTTCCAAATAGCAAAACTTGAATTTGCTGCATACTGAGCACTATACTGAATCTACACAAATGAAGTGATGTATTAGGTATTATACATAATCTAGAGATGATTTAAAGTATACAGTAGGATGTACATAGATTATATGCAAATAGTATGACATTTTATATAAGGGAAATTCAAGGACTTGAGTGTCCTTGAATTTTGGTGTTCTGAGGGAGGGGAGTCCTAGAACTCCCCTATCCTATCCAATCCCCCAGGATATTGAAGGAAGACTGTATATATTTCTTATGATATCTGAAACTGCTAGTAGTGATATCAGATAATACATTTCTCTCTTAAATGTATTTTCACAGGGAAGAGAATGAAATGGGGGGAGGTTCATTCAACAGCAACAAAATGATGTATTTCCTAGGCAATTAATTATTCTTTAAGAAAGTCTTTTGAATGCTTGCTATGTACCATGAACTATTTTGGGATACTAGTGATTCGATAGCAAACAAACCAACCTCTGCTTTCATGGAGTGCTCTTCCTTGTAGTATTTACTGTGATTTGTTTGTGTAATCTTTGGAAAATTTAATTATGTTTTAATCACAGTAAAACACGATGCTTAAGAAAGGGCTTGAGCTAAACATTCCTGGGCACTTCTGGACCATATACAAATAATTCTGTAATAGGGGTGTATCAGAAATTCCAAACAGCACTAAAGCCAAGCTACCCTTACAGAGATTCATCCTAGTTATTTGGGGGATCCTGATTGGGGCAGAATCCTTTTGAAACTGGTCAAAACTCCCATAGGCCATTCTGTTTGGTTTTCTGCTACTGTGAATCCCCAAGCAACAAAGTCATCATGACCTTCCAATCCAGAAAGGTGCTCTGGGTTTCTAGCATTTATTTGGTTAGCCTTTGAGAAGTGACTGTAAAGTAATCATAATAACGGTTACCAATTTATTGGGCATATTTAATATTCAAAGCACTGTTCTAAGCACTTTACACATTAAATCATTGAATCCTTCAAACAACCTTGTGAAGAAGGGGATCATTTTACAGATAAGGAAACTGAGGTATAGTACCAAGAGTCTATGAGTAAACGGCTAGCACGTAGATTCAAACTTGAGCAGTCTGACTCAAGAGCTTTGCTCTAAACGACTATTACACTATGCTATAAAGAGACTGGCTTCTAAAATTGTGCTAACCAAATTAATGTTCTCCCCCTAAGTGAAGCCACATTTAAGACCATAATTATGCTAATAATTCTGCATGGATTTAAATATTTTTAGAAATCCTCTTTGGGAATTACCTGGGTCATGTTACTTAATTTCTCTGGAAATTATCTGTAAAACCAGGGGACAAACCTTCACCCTTTGAAGGTGAATTAGATGTTTCAACCAACCAGAAGTCAGTTTGAACCAAGTTTAGAAAATAAAGTTAGCCATCAAAACTGACTTGGGTGGGATGTGTGTATATATGAATAGGGATGAATAAGGCTATTGATGACAGAGGAACAAATCTCTCTCTATATATTTTTCCCCACTGTTTTTGACTTATTCTTCTATCCAGTTTTTGACACTTTATTTTTGGGATATAAGTAAACACTGTTTTATCATAACTTTGCGATTAACTTCTAAGACTTTAAACTTAAGTTTGATCCTTGCCTATTGGTTTTGTTGTGATTATTTTTGGAAAGTTATTTAATCTCTTAGAACTTCAGTTTCTTTGTTTATAAAATGGGGTTCACAATATCTATTATTAATAGGTATCTAATATTCCCTTAGAAATACCCTCTGAGGATATTAATCTCTATAATATTAAGAGAATGTACATATAAATACTCAATAACTATCTTCTTCAGCCCTTCTACCACTGTGTTAAAAATAACAGCAATAATAACAATCGTTTTATATTTTGAGAACCTGGAGTATATGTATTTTCTCAATATATGATCCAATCTTTAGTTTGTTTTTATGTAATTAAATTGTTTATCTAATTTTAACTTTAATTCTGATTCTCATGGTGAGTCATTTATTTACATAAACCAATACACTGATCTTTACAACTATTTAATTAGATCTTTTACTAATTTAATTACTGCTCTGTTCATCATTATAAACCTCTACTTTTAACTCTTTCATAGTGGTTAAAAACTTTTGTTCATGACAATAATTCATCCTTCTAAAATTTTCTCCTTAAGCTTTTAATATACCTGAGACTTAATTGTATGCTTAAATTTTTCATATTATTTTGTTCTAATTATGACCCACTTATGTTTATTCCAGCACTAGACAACTGTTTCTGCCATACAATCAACTTGCTCTTAAAACAACTGCTCTTACAAGTTAAAAAATGTTATGTCCATACTACAATGAAGCCTCTGCTACTTCCATAAGACATGCAAGAAAGCAATTTTATAGTTATATCTTTGTAATATTTTAGTGTCTTGAGAATCATAAATTTCTTCAGCTGAAAAGGACCTTTTAGAAATGATTAAATGGTTTACCTTCATTTTATGGATGAGGAAAATCAAGGAAAGGGACGGGACAGTGACTTGCCTGAGATCACATATTTATTGATAGAGTTGAAACTAAAATCCTGATTTCCTTATTCAAAAACAGGCCTCTTTCCATCATACCACTTTAGGGGACAGATTGACGTGGATTTTTGTTATTCTTTCGTCTGTCAACAGTGTTACCTTATATCAATTCTAAAGACTTAATTTGGAGAGCAGTTAATTTCAAGAATAACTTCAGTATTGTGCAGAAGTATTGCTTGTTGATCTATAAGGGAGTTAGTATGTTTCTTAAACTTACTCTTTTGTTTTCTAGGATAGTGAATGAGAGCCGACAGGTACTCCAGGAGCCTGATTTTGCTCAGTCTCTCCTGAGGGATCCAAACACTCCTATTATAAGAAAATCAAGGGGAACTTCCACTCAAGGAACATCCACCCATGCTTCCTCAACTCAGCTGGCCATGGTGGATGATCAGAGAAGCAAGGCAGGGAGTGTTCACAGCAAAGTGAGCAGCTACCACGGCAGCCTCCATAGATCACGTGATGGCAGGTGTGTTTTATTAGTAGCTTAGTTTATTTCATAATCTGGATGATGTTCATATAGCTCAAAAAAGAAGAGTAGCCAATTCTGAAATAGAAGTTGAACATTATTAACCTTTGAACTTTGCTAGGTAGAATTATCCCAGATTATGGTCAGACTTAAAGCCAGCCAGAGAAGATTAGAGTTTAGATTTGATTCGTAAGCAATATGGGAGTCATTGTAGGAAATTGAGTGGGTAGACGACAGTGTGAAAGTAATTATTTTAGTAAGATCAATTTAGTAAACAATTATGGAATGCCTGCTATATCAGGCACTGTGCTAGGCTCTGGGAATATAAAGATGACTTTACCATGATTTTTATTCTTAATAAGCTCACAATCTGTTTAGAAAGATAGTGTAGGGAGTGTTGTGGTTTAGAATGTGAGTCTGGAATAAGCCTCAGTTTCTTCATCTATAGAATGAAAATAGTGATTATAATAATGTAAAAATTGAATGAGATAACATATGTAATTCCTTGGAACAGTATCTGTCCTGGTAAGTGCCTGATAATCAGCTTCTATTGTTATTATAAGTGAACAATTAAAGTGAAACGTAAGTACGATAGTATAGCCCGAGGTTGGCAAACTTTTTCCATAAAAAGCCAGATAGTAAATATTTTAGGCTTTATGAGTCATATGGTCTCTGTTGCAACTATTCAATTCTGCTGTTACAGAATGAAAGCAGTTATAGACAATATGTCAAATGGGAATGACTGTGTTCTAATAAAATTTATTTCCAAAAATAGGGGGCCAGGTTTGGCCAGCAGGCCATAGTTTGCCAATCCCTGTTTACTAGGTACAGTTATAGCTTAGAGGAGGGAGTAACTAATTCTGGTTGTCCAGGGTGGGGGGTGCCGTTTCCAAAAAAGCTTCACAGTGAGAATGTTTGAGAGAAGCCTGGCTATGGGTTTCTTGTTAAATTTGAGAAATGAGGTACTAGAATTAGAAACTGCCTAGGAGCTTTGCAGTAATTCAGTTGAGAGATGATAAAGGCTTATAGGAGAGTAGTGGCAAGTGGGAAAGAGGAAAGAGCTGACATGAAAGATATTTAGAAAGAAAAAATGATAGGAGCTGGTGATAAATTAATATTAGAATACTAGCAGCTGGAGAAAAGGAATGCTCCAAAGATTTTCTCTCTCTCTCTCTCTCTTTTTAGGCTTATAGTTTTAGAAACTGAAAGAATGAAAATTCTGATATCTAACATTGGGAGCATTCTGTTTACTTTAAAATGTCTCTGTACAACAGTTTTCTATCCTGTCAATTTCATCCTTCTCCCTGTCTTCATCTTGTAGAATGTGCTTCCCATACTCTGTATTCTCTTTTTTGACCTGCTCCTCTCAACTTGCTTTCTTTTGCCTTCTAAATTGGTCAGCTACCCTGTGTTTAAAACAGCAGTAATCTTTCTTTGACTCTGATAAATCTTCTATCATTTATTTTTCCTTGCCTTGCTAGATTTTTGAAGTAAATATTTCGAATATTTCCATTCTATCTATTCTGTCCTTCATCCATTGTAAATCTAGTCTTTTTCTCCTCCCTACCTACCTGAACTTTGCTTTGTAACATAACCAAAGACCTCTTTTTTAACCACATTCAAAGATCCTTTCTCCTTCCTGCTTTCTTTTCTTCCACTTAGCATCCCCACAAGAGAAGCATTCTTAGAAGTGCTCGAGATGCAGAGATAGAAGTCAGAAGAGTAAACAATTACAATACACTTTAATAGGTTTAATAAAAATCTATACAGGGTGCTTTGGGAATCTCAGATAAGAAAACCATGTAAGTTGGGCACAGTGGCTCACACCTGTAATCCCAGCACTTTGGGAGGCTAGGCAGGAGGATCCCTTGAGCCCAGGAGTTTGAGACCAGTCTGTATGACATAATGACACCCTGTCTGTACAAAAAAAAAAAAAATTAAAAATTAGCTAGGTTTGGTGGCTCGTGCTTGTAGCCCTAGTTACTTGGGAGGCTAAGGCAGGAGGATTGCTTGAGCCTGGGAGTTCATGGTTGCAGTGAGCTATGATTGTGCCACTGAATTCCAGCCTGGGTGATAAAAAGAGATCCTGTCTAAAAAAAAAAATCCATCTAACCCATCATGGAAAGTCAGAGAAAGCTTCATAAAAGAGTTGGCACCTCTATATTGAATAGGATTCAGAGGAGGCAGTTGGGATTTAAAGGCAAGGAAACAGCACATGCAGAGGCAAGGAGGACAAGCAGGCAGTTGGGTGTCTGGGTATGGCTAGAGCACAGTATGTATGTTTGAGCAATTCTAGGAGGTTAAACTATGCTGAGGAATTTGGATTTTTCCATGACAGCAGTGAGAAACTATCTATCAAAGGACTTTGAGCATTGGGGTGGGAAAATCAGATTTGTATTTTAGAAACATCACTTGGCAACAGCATAGTAAAGAAGACTATAGGACCAGTTAGGAATTTTTTTAATAGTAATATAAGGGTCCTAACTTAAGATGTTGATAAGGAGGGAAGGAATCAATCTTTTAGAATATATTAATCAATCACCCCCCTCCATGAACTCTCAGGATTATTTGACATTATTGACCTCATCCTTTTTAATGATGAATGAACAATTATTTATAGTACACCATGCATCTGACATTCTGTGTGTAAAGATATATATATATATAAAAGAAAAGATGTAATTTCTGCATTCTGGGAGCATGTAGAAGCATATAACCTTATAGCAAAGATGGGACACACACATATGAATCAATTAAATAGTAGTGCAAGCTAGGATATAATTAAGACAGTGAGTGTTAGAGATAATAGTTGTAGAACTTCAGAAAAGAGTAGAATCAGACTGTTCCATGGAAATGTCTTAGAAATGATAAATAGGGCAAATGAACAATAAAAGATAAGTTTATATTGAGTATAAAATTTCCAAAGGCAATTAAAGATAGATTTCAGCCACTGTAATCTGAATTAGAAGTGGAGCTTAGATAAGGAAGTTATATTATCAGTATAAGGTATTTGGTAATTAAAATTCTGAGCTAGAATCCTTTGAATCACAATAAAGAACAACAGATCAAGAACACCACCTTGATAAATACTCACAATAATAATAATATAGGAAGAACAGTGGGCATGTGATTCAGAGAAAGTGCTTATAGACATATGAGGCAATCTATACAGTGTCATGAAAACCAGAGAATAGATTATGACTTCCTCTAATGCCCTTTCCTACCTCTCTGCTTAATCAAAATCATACCCATCCTTTAAGGCCTGAGTAATTCCAATTTCCATGGCAGTTAATTGATTACTTTTATCTTTATCATTCTTCTGGTTATGATGTATTTTCAGTATAGTTCTCTTTCCTCAACTAAGCTTGCAGCTTGTGGGTAATAAGAACTAGGTGTGACATACATCTCTATTGCTCCACAGTATCTAGCACTGTGCTAGGCATATGTATAGTAGGGGATGAACAGAGCTATCAAATAAATACTGACTTTAGAAATAATGTGGGTGCTAATGTAAAATAAAATAGGCTTAGGTAAATACACCTACACATATATGTCAACTTCAAAGAATAAGTAATTGGTGGTTAGATGAGAGGATGGGTAGAAAAGGAAGTGGATGAGTAGGTAGGTGGAGGTTTGGGATGAGTGATTAGGGGTTGGTAAGTAGGTGACATGACAAGAGAAAGCTAGGGAATAAAATAAGGAGATATTAAACTGCAATTAATCCAGTTATTTAGATTAATGATAGCAAACAGTGTGTAGAATCAAAAAGTAAATCTTCTTCAAGTTTTTTAAACTTTGACTTTGAAATGCACCATATTATCTTTTTTGACAGTTGCAGCAAATTAACCATCCTAATTGTTTTGCCTAAGCTTATATTAAAATTAATATACATATTAATGTATATTAGAGTAGATGGTCACAGTGGTTTAAATGACTGTCAAAAGATAAATTTGGTAATTCATACATATACAACTGGGATTAAATACTATAATTAGTTTATTTTTCTATGTTGCTGATTCTGAATTATCCATGGACAGGTTGTTCATATTCTAAAATTTTTTGTGGGTAGCCATATGTGTCACTTAATAATTAGACATAATTACTCACTATGGTAATTTTTTCTAGGAAGAATGTATTTGTCGAATATTATTTACAACTTGAAGGCTTATATTTTATTTTAGAAAATATACAATTCATACTTTATGTAATGATTTCTTAGTTTTATATCATTACTAGAACATTGCATTACATTTTCCTTTTTTCATTTGCCTTATTTATTTGAAATAGATATTTATGAAGCCATTGAGAGATGAAAGATCTCTAAATCAGCTGCCAGGTTATATTTGGAAATTTGGAAAAATCTTTTACTCAGTAATAGGGCAATAATCATTATGCAAAATAATAATTATTAAACTAGAATAAACAAGCTCATTCTGAAATGGTTTCATTTGCAAACATTTATCAAAATGAAGTACAAACTTAAAACTCAGTCCTGAATGGGAAATGTTTTTTAATAAGTACAAATTAAATATTCTTTTACCCATTAACATGAGAAATTTTGAAAATATTTAAATATTTACGTCTTCATTCTTAAATTTTCTTTTTTGCTTTACTCAAACCAGAAACAAAAGATATGCTTTTAAAAAAAATAATTTTCAAGGGACTTCTCAATTTTTAAACTTTGTGATCTAATGAAAATGTTATTTGACAAACTGCTATAGGACTTAGAAGGTCACCTCAGTAGTGTATGAATCTATCTTTAAAATCTTTAACTTTTATAAGGGATTCACGCCGAGTCATGAAATCTGTTATTATTATGAAGGAATAGTAAGTGAATGCTTTTTGACAGTAAATCCAAGCTGCTTATGGCTAGTTGTTTTGATGACTATTACAGCCTGCTATATGCTATTTATTTTTAGAAATGTTACTTAAAATTTAATATAATTAAATTTATAAATTATACTGAGCTTTCTTTGAGCTTTATTATCCTAAATCAGATACTTTTTACAAAAGGGTGTAAGTATGAACAAAAGGCATCTTAGACAAATATTTCTTAGACACTAGGGATTAAAAGATAAATAAAATACAGTCCTTACCCTGAAAGAGCACCCTATAAAGCCAGAAACATTGATAAATAGCATACTAGCTCTGTAAGCAAGGGACTAATAAAAAAAAAAATGGTAATTGATTTTCATTACCTTGAATGGCCTAGAGCTAATCTCTTATTCTTCACGGCAGAGAATTTTTTTATAATTTCTTGCCTGTGATGGGGCTCAGTGAATTAGGACTGCAACAGAAGAAAATTTAACAGCCCCGACCATTGCCTTGCAAGATAAGCATAGTGAGGGAGGAGACTGCCTGCAGTAAGCAGTGTAGCCCAGCTCACATACTCCTAGCTGGGTCTCGGGCTAGGAGGGTAGAGAATTACTTTAGCAGGGATATAGATTACAAAGTACTAGGATGTAACTTCCAGGTAAATGTAGCTTCTATGAAAGAGCATCTTCACAGCCTCAAGCCCTAATGAAAAGTAATTAAGATCATTTATAGGTAGTTATTTCAGCTGTTAACTGGGCTATCTGGACCAGGCATGGGACACCTGTAATCCTAGCACTCTGGGGTGCGGGAGCAATCGTTTAGAGCCCAGGAGTTCTAGACCAGCATGAACAACATAGCGAGACTGCATCTCTACACAAAAAAATGGAAAAAAATTAGCCTTGTGTGGTGGCACAAGCTTATAGTCCCAGCTCCTCCAGAGGCTGAGGCAGAATGATCACTTGACTTAAGCATTTTGAGGTTGCAGTGAGCTATGATGATGCCACTGCACTCTAACCTGGGCAAGAGAGTGAGACCCTGTCTTAAAAAAAAAAAAGAGAGAAAAAGTGGGCTATATGGAAATGAGCTGTGGGCATGTATGTTATCATTGCTTACCAAGTACGCTTATTTTTTTTTAGGGCACAGTAATTCTTCCACTGATGTCATATGTTCTCTCTTTCATTGCTAATCTTTTGCTACAATTTGAGTTTGCTATACTACTAATTATGACCAATCTTCTAGATTCCCAGGGGCAAGGCCACATTTCTTCTATTGTCATTCCTCTTCCTGAACCCACTCTAATGCTCAAAACTCTTGAATGAGAACAGAATCCATCCTTAGCATAGCTCCAGCTCATTCAGCATTTAACCTCCACTTCTGTCCTTTAGCAGGGAATAGGACCCTAATTCCGAACCTCAGTGGATTATCTCCCCTTTTTTGTTGGCCATGTCAGTAATTCTACAACATTAACCATATTATAATCAAAAGTTTATTACTTTCTCATTGTTGGTTTCCTATTCATTTCACTTAATGAGCCACTTTCATGAAAATTATTAGTGTTATTTTCGAGTGTGTTCTGTTACTCACTTCAAAATAAACTCTCTTGTATCAGGTACACACCCTGCAGTTACAGAGGAATGGAGGAGAGACTACCTCATGGCAGCATGTCACGACTAACGGATCACTCCAGGCATAGTAGTTCTCACCGTCTCAATGAACAGTCACGACATAGTAGCATCAGAGATCTCAGTAACAATCCCATGACTCACATCACACATGGCACCAGCATGAATCGAGTTATTGAAGAAGATGGAACCAGTGCTTAATTTGTCTTGTCTAAGGTGGAAAACTCATGCTGTTTAAAAAGCAAATTTTATTCTTTGCCTTTGCATGACTGATTGCTGTGACTCACTGTTATGCTTTCAGTCAGGTACAGATTGTATCCATTGGAAAGGTAAATTTTTGCCATTTATATTGCATTAAACTTGGAACATTAAGGCATCCTAAACACTGAGAATTATATCATTATAAAAGTAATTCTTCTTTCTAGGTTATAAAGAGATAATTATTTGTCTGGTGAGCATTTTTATAAACCTGCTTATTTTATATTTAGAAAAATCCTAAATGTGTGGTGACTGCTTTGTAGTGAACTTTCATATAATATGAACTAGTTGTGAGATAACATTCTGGTAGCTCAGTTAATAAAGCAATTTCAGAGTTAAAGAAATTTTCTATGCAAGGTTTATTTCTCAGATGAATAGCAGGACTTTGTAGTTTTATTTCCACTAAGTGAAAAAAGAACTGTGTTTTTAAACTGTAGGAGAATTTGATACATCAGCAAGGATATTTTAGCTAATAGAATGTAAGTGCAACAGAAGAATCTGATCAGTCTATAGACAGTTGTCTCAAAATTCTATCAAAATAATCTCCAGAGATATTCAGGATTTGGATTAGCAATGTAATAAAAGCAGAGATGGGCATTTTTCCCTATAATTGTGATGTTTTTATAACTTTTGTAAATATTACTTTTACTGGCTGTGTTTTTATAACATCCATATGCATGATGGAAAAATTTTAATTTGTAGCCATCTTTTCCCATGTAATAGTACTGATTCATAGAAAACTTCATATTCAAATTTGCTCCATGGAGGCATGTAATAAGATAAGCATCACACATTATAAGGTTTTTTGTGGTAACCACAATTACAAAATGGCAAAATATTTTCTCTGTATTCATTGTTGTATTTTTCTACAGTGAGATATGATCTTGCCAAAGCCACCAGACCTTGGTATCCAGGCCCCTCCTACAGTGAGTTGATTGTCTGCACTTGCATTGCCCAGTAGCCAGTAGACTACAGCTTCTGCCCCACACCCTTATTTTCAGATTCTGGATCATTCTTGTTTACAACTGACATATATATAACCTAAGTCCAAAGTGGTGATTAATTTGGATATCTGAAAATCACTGTGGCTAAATGAAGCATGATTAGTCTTACTATGAATATCTTTTAATCTTAAAAATATCGAGTAAAAAATATTTGACATTTTATCTTGTAATGTTTAAATAATTTACAATATAAACTGTGAACCTTGTTAGGCATGAAATTGATCAAAAGGGAAAGAAAATTCTGGTAAATGCTGAATGTGTTATGTAGAAAAGCATATTTAAACAAGTGGTCCTCAGCCCTGACTGCAGATAAGAATCACTTGGGAAACTTCTGATGCCCAACACCTTCCTCTCATTCAGAGGAGAATCCGTAGAGTTTCTTTTTAAAGCTTTCCAGGTGATATGGATCTGCATCCTGGCTTGAAATCCACTGCTTTTACTAACTCGCCCTGATGATGATCTGAAGGCATCATGTTGTATCACTTGAACATCTAGCTGGATTCAATGTTGTTTTTGTATCATTACTTAACATTCAGTTGCTCTCCACTTTATTGTTCATTATAAAATGTAGAATTATGGGCTCCACTCCTAGAGAGTCTTATTCAATAAGTCATAGGTGGTAGGACTTTAAAATCTATATTTAGAAAAATACCACAGATGATTCTTATGCAGGTAATTGAAGAATCACACTTTGAAAAATTTTTCTAGACTCTAGGGAAGCCTGGTTCTGCCATATGCTAGTTTCTGACCTTGAACAAGTCAACTCTGAGCCTCGGTTACCTTGTTTGTAAATGAAGATAGAAGATAAATACCGACTCTACCTACCTCATAAAGCTGTCACATTAAGATCAAATAAAAAAAATGAAAGCTCTTTGAAAACTGTAAAACATTATGTGAAATATAAGGGATTAGGTTTTGTGGGTTTAAGAGATTCATTTGAGGACTACTGTAGTACATTCCTCAACATTTGTTTAATTCATGTCTACTTTTCTCTCATGATTTACAACAAAAACTACCAAGAAATTAGGTGTTGAAAAAGAATCTTTCATCAGGCTGAAAAGTCAGTTTTCTGATAGTAATATTAATAATGTTTGTCATGTTGTATCTTTCAAAGTACACATATCTTAATGTGAATTATTATTAATTCTTCTTCACAAGATATATTTGAACATTTGGCCCAAAACGTTTTTCTTTTTCTCTATCTTCATTACCTTTCTCCTTGGAACTAGAGTTAGCTCTCAAGGCAGGCAGGGTCTGATTTCCCTCATAACTGATAATTAGTAAACCTTTTCTCTGAAAGCCAAACTTAGAACAACTCATTTATAAATAAATCAATAATTCATGAAGCTTTTGTCTGAGAATCTCTCCTGAGAACAGCATGAGAAAACCAAAACAAACATTCACAAACAAAAATAAGAAGTTAAAATAGAAGATACCAGTTTGAGCTCAAAGATGTTGTCATCCATTGCCATCTGCATTATATTATCAATTGCCAGAATGTTAATTGGTTTTCTTGTACAAGTGGGCCAAGTATAGACAGTTATGAAAATCTTAACTTTATGCTTTCAGATTTTTATATATTCATTTGTATCTTCTCTATTAAATTAAATGTTGGTATATATGTGAATGCTATGTTGACTTTTCAGTTACTTTCAGTAAGTATCTTAATTTTGCTCCACAAAATTTATGTAAGATTGTTAATCCATTGCTTTAAATAGCAGTATTTAGTTGGGGCTGTGTTACTTATCAAACTAGTGTTCCAAATTAAGAATTTTTTATTTTGAAGAGACAGTTGAAGAACTATAGCAAAACAATTTCAAGTCTCAACTAGCTTAAACCAATTCGAACAAGTCTGGACAGTTTTCCTACCATATGTTTAACTTTCATTTGTGTTTTGATTGGCATATGATAATGTTTAATGTTTTATTCATTCAGTTGACAACTGAGAAAATAATCTCCTAAAATGTTAATATATTAGCAAAAGATTTTTGAAAAGTACTTCGATTTCAGCAATATTGTTTTACTCAGTAATTAGGCAAAAGATCCAAGACAAAATATTTAAGCTCACAATGATAATTTGTTTCAAAGAACAATTGGTTAATCACTCAGCTGGCACAGGGTTTAGTACATAGTAAGTTTTTCAATAAATATTTAATGAACAACTCATGTCACACAACTTGTTTTTACCCAAGTGTAGTGAGTCTCATTTCAAAGAAATTTGAAAGATCTAAATTTAAACTACGTGAAATAAAGGCTCTGCTTTACCTGAATAACACGTGGCAAGTAATAAGAATATGTAAATTACACTGAATGAAGCTTATTTCTTCTGTAGTAACAGTCCATATCACTATTTTTTAAATTAAATCGTACGTGTACAAACATGTACCAATCCTTTTAATTAATTTTAAAAGATGAAGAGTGATTCTTAGAAGTAAGTAATTAGGCTCCTATGAGTCCCGTGCTAACTTAGATCTTTGTGTACCAGCTGGGTAAATGAATATTCAAAAAAATCTTTCTTTTTTCAGCTTCTTGGAGTAGATTTATAAAAATTCTAAGAATCTCTTCAAATCAGAAAATTTTCTTTGATTTTAAACTACCTCATTTTTTTTTTTTTTTTGAGATAATAGCTAGAAATAACAGAGATTCTTAGTTGGGGCCATATCCTTGTGAAATAAAAGGAACTACTTAAATTTTTTTTTAATAAAACAGTGGATCATTTGCTGTGGCTTAGAAACATTAATATACCAAAATTTCATTATGATGTTTATATTATTCTTTGACATGTCAAAGGTACATTTATATGTTATCATATTTGGATGACTTAACAGTCTAGTGTAATGAAAACTCCCTTGTAAAGAAAAATACAAAGAGGAATGCAGGCCCTATAATTTTTTTTTCTTTGAAGACTTTTATGTACCTAATTGTTTCTGATTGAGAATAAGTTTTGAAAAGGTGCTTACTGTAGCTCATTGGTTTTTCATCATGGCAGAACTGTAAGACATAGTACTGTGGGAATTGTTCATATACATGTATTTATATTTTGGGGGTTTTTTTTGAGACAGTCTTGCTCTGTTGCCCGAGCTAGAGTGCCATGGCGTTAGCCTAGCTCACAGCAACCTCAAACTCCTGGACTCAAGCAATCCTTCTGGTTCAGCCTCCCAAGTAACTGAGACTACAGGCATGTGCAACCATGCCCAGCTAATTTTTTATATATATATATTTTTAGTTGTCCAGATAATTTCTTTCTATTTTTAGTGGAGATGGTCTTGCTCTTGCGGAGGCTGGTCTTGAACTCCTGACCTTGAGCGATTCACCCGCCTCAGCCTCCCAGAGTGCTAGGATTACAGGTATGAGCCACTGTGCTAGGCCTATAATTTTTTTAACCTGTATAAAGTAAGAATTTTTCTCCATTCTTCATACACAAAGGATAGCATTTTTATAGATTTACAAAGGTAGATTTACGAAAAAACTCATGATTATTTTACACTTATTTCATGCCTTTTTACAACTGATTAAGAAAGTGTTTACATTTAATTTTCCTAGTAGCTATATAATTTTATACATTATTTTTATGTAATTTTGACCTATTTTATATGAAAAATTATATTGGCATTTCTTCATAGTTTAATTCTCTTCCCTTCTTTTTTTTTCCAGTTATATGAATTTTGGGAAAGGAATAGGATGACTAAGTATCTGTTATCTTCCACCTGACTGTAACCAGTCTCCTGGGTTTTGGGAAGTTTTTTTTCCTTCTAATATAATTTTAATCCTGTGCTTCTTTAGTAATCAAATTGAGACTGGATTACAGTTTTCTCTCAGGATCCAAATCTTCTAGGAAAGAAAATGTTTTGTTTTGTTTTTTGAGACAAAGTCTCACTTTGTTGCCCAGGCTAGAGGGAGTGCCATGGCATCAGCCTAGCTCACAGCAACCTCAAACTCCTGGGCTCAAGCAATCCTGCTGCCTCAGCCTCCCAAGTAGCTGGGACTACAGGCATGTGCCACCATGCCCGGCTAATTTTTTCTATATATATTAGTTGGCCAATTAATTTCTTTCTATTTATAGTAGAGACAGGGTCTTGCTCTTGCTCAGGCTGGTTTTGAACTACTGACCTGGAGCAGTCCACCGCCTCGGCCTCCCAGAGAGCTAGGATTACAGGCGTGAGCCACCTCGCCCAGCCTAGGAAAGAAAATGTTAAGGACGATCCAGAACCAGCCATATTGGTAGACATTCCTGTCTGGTTGAGTAATAAAGGTTTAATATAAGTTAATAAACATATTTCTTATTCTGTCATCTTTAATTAGAAAGCAAAGTTTTGTTGCTGTGAAGATTTAAAAAGTGAAGTTTTTACTTATATTTTATTCAAACCCCAAGCCAGTATATTAATTCCTATAAGACAGAGTAATTCAATCTATTTAGATGCTTTGAAGGATAATTTCCTTCAGATTATGTGTTTTTTAATAATCACGTGTCTCAGGAAATCTGTTGTTTTCTTTCTTGTACATTTTCATTGGTGTGATAGCATTGCATATAATTTGCTCTCATTTTAATGGCCACTGTCACCAGTTTTCCCTGATTTTTTACCTTATATTCAAATTTTGAAGATTTAGTGTTTCATTATTTTGCTAATAGCATTAACTAGTAAACTTAGTATTTTTAAGGTTTTTCTTTTCTTTTTTTTTTTTTTTAATTTTTCTTTTTTTTTTTCTAGCTATTAAAGTCCTTAGATGGCAGGGTTTTTTTTAAGCTTGTTATTTTATATTTCCTTAAGTAGGGTTAATTATTTTATTATTATTATTGTAGCCTTAAGGTTTTTCTTATGTAAGGCAGCTTGTTTGTATATGCTAACTTACAAATATTTCTTTGTACTTAATGGCTTTTTTTAATGTTAGAGTTTAATAACTTTTATTTTCTAAATTGGCAGGGTATTTTTTTAATGATTAGTAAAAATGCATTATGCTATTTTTAAAATACTGAATTTTGAGTCAGGAAACCTGATTTCTAGTCTTGCCTCTCTTTTCAATTATCTATGTAACTTTGGACAAGGCTGTTTACCTCTTGGGGCCTCCATTTTCTTGTCTGTAAATGAAGGGAACAAGGAAATTAGATTAGGTAGTGTCTCAAATTCCACCCAGCTCTGCCTTGGTTCTCCTTTGACCATTTTCTAATCATTATTCTGGTCTCTTGTATTCTTTTTTTTTTTTCTTCTTTTTTGAGGCAGAGTCTTAACTCAGTCACCCCAGCTAGAGTGCAGTGGTATGATCATAGCTTACTGCAGCCTTAAACTCCTGGGCTCCTCCCACTTCAGCCTCCCTAGTAGCTGGAACTACAAGAGTATGCCACCACACCTGGCTAATTTTTCTGTTTTCTACAGAGACAAAGTCTTGCTCTTGGTTAGGTTGGTCTCAAACTCCTGACCTCAAGTGATCCTCCTGCCTTGGCCTCCCAGAGTACTGTGATTACACAGGAATGAGCCACCAAGCCCGGCCTCACTTTTATACTTGTTATTCTTTCCGTGAACTGTATCTACTAGATCAACTTGTATGATTCATGCAATTTATGCTTAAATTGATAGGAATTGAGATATGTTAACTTTGTTTTCCATTTGTGATTTTAAGTAATTTTAAAGGAGGAAAATTGTATTAAGATAACAAAAGTGAAAGAATAATTACAAATATTTGACGTGACTTTTTTTGAGACAGGGTCTCCCTCTGTTGCCCCACTTAGAGTGCAGTGCCTTCATCATCGCTTATTGCAACCTTGAACTCCTGGGCTCAAGCAGTCCTCCCACCTCAGCCCCCAGTAGCTGGGACTATGGCACATGCCACCATGCCCAGCTAATTTTTCTGCTTTGTAGAGATGGGGAGGTTCTTGGTTTTGCTTTTGCTCAGGCTGGTCTTGAACTTCTGGCCTCAAGTGATCTTCCCACCTTGGCCTCCCAAAGTGCTAGGATTATAGGTGTGAGTCATGGGGCCCAGCCACCACGCCCTTTTATAAATGGGAAATGTTGGCTTAAGCACCAACATACGCACCTTAATTGACATACAGAAAAGAATGACATATAAATTTTTGTGGTCTTTGTTCTGTTAAATATGAATATAGCTAGTTAGCCTAATCTTTATACAAAACGTATTCAAGATAAAATTAGTGAACAAAGAATGATAACACTGGCCCATATGTCTAATTGAAAAGCTTTCGGGTTTTACCAACATTAAAATAGTTATAAAATGTAAAATTTCAGAGGAGTTGATTGAAATTTTTCTGTTCAGTAACTTCTTGGGCCAGGTGGGGTGGCTCACACCTATAATCCCAGCACTTTGGGAGGCCAAGTCAGGAGGAGGACTCAAGGCCAGGAGTTTGAGACCAGCTAGGCAACATAGCTAAACCCTGTCTCTACAAAAAATTTAAAAATTACCTGACTGTAGTCCCAGCTACTTGAAAGGCTGAGGTGCGAGAATCACTTGAGCCTAGGAGTTCGAGGCTGCAGTAAGCTGTGATCTCACCACTGTACTCCAGCCTGGGCAATAGAGCAAGATCCTGTCTCTCAAAAAATTATTCTTCTTAAACTGTGTCTCAGATTGATTGAATAAATATAGTTGCCAGATTGCCACAGACAAGTGACTATCCTGGTTTAAATATTATAAGAGATAAATGTGGTTTTTATTTTTTATTTTTTTTCTGGCTATACAGAAAATGTTTCCATAAAGGCTCCTTAATTATCATGTAATAAAATGTAGAGATTCCGTTAGTTCCATCTCTCAGCAGGGTTCTCTTGTAGATTAACAGTGTTATCTGAGAACCAGGCCAAGGAGGTTCCTGTTACTTTTAAAGATCATTGTCTTTGCTCTAATTGTCCACATTAGCTCATATCAATCTCTTGAACACTTTGAACTGTCAATTTACAGTCTAGGTGTTGGGCTTAGGATCTGATGAGTCCAGTGGAAAGTTAATATAGGAAGATATACTGGTTTCTAATGTGATTTCTTTAGCTACACTTGAATCCTTGTCTTATGTCATTTCACCAGATCAGGTAACTCTCCTGGCTTCCAGAAATTAAATTAGATTCTCAGCCTTTCTCATTCAGAGATGCCTATATGATAATGTTTTGATTGCCTGTAAAAACAACAACAAATTTATTTTCAGTTCTCTGGCTCAGCAAGTCTTTGTTGTCACATTTGTTAAATTTGAATCTGAGGTTCAAATATTTCATTGAATATTTTCAGGGTTTTGATAGTGGGGTATTCTGTAAGATAAACCAAATAATCCTAGAATGATTTAATTGATATTTATCCATCCATTTTCCTATTTCTCTACTCCTCCCATCCTCAGTTGTGAAAAGGAAATTTATAAAAGTCTTCCCTTAGCTTTGCCTCAGATAATTTTTTTCGAACTAATCTTGTGAGCAGAAACATTTAATATGAAATAATTCTATATTTCTGAGATAAGATCAACACAGTAGTTCTTTTTTTTTTTTT
>VSMD01020730.1:0-121675 GCA_008750895.1 Mirza zaza
ATGGTAGATTCACTTGTATCGCTTTAAGGTATCTCCATATTGCTTTCCACAGAGGTTGAACTAGTTTGCAGTCCCACCAGCAGTGTAGGAGTGTTCCTCTCTCTCCGCATCCACGCCAGCATTTGTTATTTGGAGACTTTTTGATAAAGGCCATTCTCACTGGAGTTAAGTGATATTTCATTGTAGTTTTGATTTGCATTTCCCTGATGATTAGAGATGATGAGCATTTTTTCATATGTTTGTTGGCCATTCTTCTGTCTTCTTTAGAAAAATTTCTGTTCAAGTCCTTTGCCCACTTTTTAATAGGGTTATTTGATTTTTTCTTGCTGATTTTCGTGAGCTCTAAGTATATTCTAGTTATCAGCCCTTTATTGGATGAGTAGGATGCAAAAATTTTCTCCCGTTCTGTAGGTTGTCTGTTTACTTTCATGACTATTTCTTTGGCAGTGCAGAAGCTTTTTAGTTTCATCATGTCCCATTTTTAATTAGGCATGAATACTGTAAAGAATAAAGTACATTCACATATCACTTATTGACAGGGACACATTCTCAGAGATGCATCAGGCAATTTCGTCATTGTGTGAACCTCACATAGTGTCCTTACAGGAACCTAGGTGATATAGCCTACTACTGTCCCTAGGTATGTGGTATAGCCTATTGTTCCTAGACTGTAAACCTGTATATCATGTTACTGTACTGAATAGTGTAGGTGATTGTAACACAATAGTATTTGTATATCTAAATATATCTAAACATAGAAAAGGTGCAATAAAAATATAATATAAAAGATAAAAAATGGTGCACCTGAATAGGACATTTACCACCAGTGGAGCTTTCAGGTTTGGAAGTTGCTCTAAGTGAGTCAGTCAGTGAGTGGTGAGTGAAGGGCATTAGGACATTTCTTGTACACTACCGCAGACTTTATATCAACATTGTACGCAGGCTACACTAAATTTATTTAAAAAATTTTTCTTTTTCCAATAATAAATTAACCTTAGCTTACTGTAACTTTTTACTTTATAAACTTTCCAACTCTTTCTTAATAACACTTAGCTTAAAACAGAAACGTGTTGTTTAGCCGTACAAAAATATTTTCTTTCTTTCTATCCTTATTCTATAAGCTTTATTCCATTTTTAAAATTTTTGAGTTTTTTAACTTTTAAAAAAACGAAGACACAAACACACACATTAGCCTAGGCCTACACAGGTCAGGATCATCAATATCACTCTCTTACACCTCCACATCTCGTCCCCCTGGAAAGTCCTCAGGGGCAATAATAACACCCGTGGAACTGCCATCTCCTATGATAACAATGCCCTTTTCTGGAATACTTCCTGAAGGATTTGCCTGAGGCTGTTTTACAGTTAACTTCTTCTTCTTCTTTTTTTTTTTAATACATAAAAGAAGTACACTCTAAAATAACAATAAATAGTACAGTAAATACATAAACCAGTCACATAGTCATTTATCATCATTATCAAGTATTATGTACTGTACGTAATTGTACGTGTGTATGACTGGCAGCGCAGTAGGTTTGTTTACGCCAGCATCACCACAAACACCTAAGTAATACACAGTGCTATGAAATTAAAACAGCCACAACATGGCTAGACGATAGGAATTTTTCAGCTCCGTTATAATCTTATGTGACAACTGTTGTACATCTGTTGTACTATTGTTGATGGAAACATTGTTATGTGGCACATGACTATATCATTATTTATTGAATCATTCCATTGTTAATAAACAGTCAGGCTATTTCTAGGTGTGGGCCACTATTTATTCTATTGTCTAAATCATGGTTTCCCAAAGTTTTGGTTTCCCAAAGTTTTGGTTTCCCAAAACTTTTTTCAAAATCTAAAATAAATTACATAGTAGGTCTCTCTAAAACAAGAAAGTTACAGAATCTGAGTATTTTTAAAAATCTCCAAACTTTATAATAGCTTCTTAAAATTGGGGGTTCTAATGGAACTCCAATGGGAAGAAGAAGCTGATGGTAGGAAGATCTAGGTCAGCATTTCTTTTTTGCTTTTTAATATAGCTTTATTGAGGTATAATTGACATATAATAAACTAAACACATTTAACCATGCAAGTTGATGAGGTTGAAACCATCTCCACAATGAAGACAATGAATACATCGGCCATCCTCATGTCTCCTTGCACCCCTTGCCATTGTTCCCTCTGCCCCTACCTGACCCCTTCTCCCTACCCTAACCAGCAATCACTGGTTTGCTTTCTGTCACTATAGATTTGTTTACTTTTTCTTGTGCTTTTTGAAAATGAGATCATGTAGTACTTCTTTTTATCTGGCTTCTTCACTCAACATAATTAATTTTAGATTAATCCATATGGTTGAAAGTACCAGTAGTTCATTGCTGAGTAACATTCAATTGTATGGATATGCCACAATTTGTTCACCCATTTACCTGTCAATGAATACTTACATCATTTATAGTTTTTACCTGTACTGATAAAGCTGCTATGAATACTCATGTACAAATCTTTGTATGTACATATTCTTTCAATTCTCATAGGTAAATAAATGGAATTGGAATGGTTGGATCACATGGTAGGTGTATGTTTAACTTTCCAAAAAACTGTTCTACTTTTCCAAAGCGGTTGTTCCATTTTACACTTCCACCAGCAGTGGAATGAGAGTTCCAGTTGCTCCACATTCTGGCCAACTCTTGATAATAGTCTTTTTAATTTTAGCCATTCCAATTAGTGTGTAACTATCTCATTGTAATTTTAATTTGCACTTCCCCAATGGCTAATAATGTGGAGCATCTTTTCATGTGCTTATTTGGCAACTGCATGCCTTCTTTGGTAAAGTATATGTTCAACACATTTGTACACTTAAAGAAATTGTTTTATTATTACTGAGTTTTGAGAGTTCTTTATGTAGTCTGGATACAGTCCTTTATCAGATACATGACTTGCAAATATTTTTCCTATTTTGTGGGTTTACTTTTCAATCTATTAAAAGTATCCTTTCGAAGAGCAGAAATTATTAATTTTTATAAAAACCAATTCTTCCATATTTTTCATTTTATGGATTGTGCTTATTTCTAAGTATTTCACATTTTTGATTCTATCATAATTGGCATTTTTTTAAAAAATTTAATTCATGATTGTTTGTTGCTAGTATATAGAAATGTAATGATTTGTTAAGTGTTTAACTTGTATCCTGCAAACTTGAAAATTCATTTAGTAGTATGAGTAACTTTTTTGTAGATTCTGTTGAATTTTTCCTATAGGAGATCGTGTTGTCTGTTTTTTCTTTGTCTTTCTATTTATTTATTTAATTTCATTCATCAATATTTTATGGTTTTCATTGCACAGTGTTAAATTTATTATTTCTTTCTTTCTTTTATTTCAGGATATTACAAGGGTACAAACATTTTCGTTACATTTTGTGACTTTGCCTCAAACAAGCAGGAATTAGAGGCATACCCTTCCCCTCTACAATGCTCGCCCCATCCATTAGTTGCGAGTTTATAAAGATAATTTTACTCTTCTTTTCCAATCTGAGTGCCTTTTATTTCTCTTTTTTTTTTACTTATTGCACTTACTAAAATCTCCAGTATATTACTGAATAGAAATGGTGAAAGTGGATTTCCTTAGCCTCTTCCCACTATTTGGAGAAATACTTTCTGTCTTCCACTTTAAGTTAGCTGTAGGTTTTTTATAAATTTCATTTATTGGTTGAGGATATTTCATTTTATTCCTCATTTGCTCAGAGTTTTCAGAGTTAGATGTTGGATTTGGTTGAATACCTTTTCTGTGTTTTTGAGATGATCATATACTTTTAGGTTTTTAGTTTATTAATATGGTAACTTATATTATTTGATTTTTTATCATTTTTTATTTTTTGATGAAAATAATTTAAAATTTTAATACATATTTTATCGATACAATTGTACATGTTTATGGGGTATCTGTGATATTTTGATACATGTATACCATGTATAATGATCAAATCAGGGTATTTAGGATATCCATCACCTCAAATATTTATCATTTCTTTGTGTTAGAAACATATTAAATCTTCTCTTCTAGCTATTTTGAAATATAGAATAAATTATTGTTAACTGCAGTCACCCTATTGTGCTATTGAACACTAGAACTTATTCTTTCTCTCTAGCTTTGTGTTTGTACCCATTAACCAACTTTTCTTTATCCTCACGCCACCCTTCCCAGCTTCTGGTAACCCTCGTTATCTACCTTCATGAAATCAAGGTATTTCTGGGATAAATCTCACTGGTGATGAGTTAAAGTTGTAAAATTTATTCGCATGAAGTTGTTCACAATATACTCTTAGTATTTGTTTGATGTTTATACAATATCTAGTGTTTTCATCACTCTCATTCCTGTTATTGGTAATTTGTGTCTTTTTTCTTCTATTCCTGAGCAGTGAGACTAGCTATTTATAAATTTTATTGATCTTCTCAGGAAAACATGCATCATCTCTCAGTTTCATCAGTATTCTCTGTTTTCTATTTAATTGTTGTTCACTCTCATCTGCATTATTTCCTCTCTTCTGCTTACTTGGTGTTTAATTTGCTCTTTTCCTGGTTTCTTAAGGTGGAAGCTGAAGTTATTTGTTAGAGATCTTTCTTCCTTTAATGTAGGCATTTAGTGCTATAAAACTGCCCCTAAATCCTGCTTTAGTGGCATCTTACAAATTCTGCTAGGCAGTGTTTTCGATTTCCTTTTTGACTTTCTCTTTGATCCTATTCCCTTTAATCTTTTCAGTACTTCTTTCCCTGCACTCAGGTAGTTTCCTCACCTGCATGTGTTAATCAGTCTCTCCTGAATAATTGAGAGGGACCCTCTGCAGGTCTACAGAGTTCTCCCTCTGTGTAATACTCCCCTCCCTGCTCCTCAGTCCTGTGAGTGCTGTCCCCTTGATCTCCAGTGAGCTATGCCTCCTTAACTGAGGGAGTTGGATTCTGCCTGGGTTTCCTCTCCCTGAACCGTGGCCTTCATTATCTTATGTTCACTGTCTTAAAAACTGTTGTTTCATATATTTTGTTCAGAGTGTTGGTTGTTGATTGGGAGACTAAATCTGTTCCTTATTAACGCATCTTATCCAGAAGAATTGTCAGTATTTTTACTTTTTTGTTTTTCTTACAACTTAGTATTGGATTCTAAAATCAATTTATTGAGTTATTACAAGTATTACAACGAAATGGTATAGAATAGAAAAGAAAGTATTAGTGCATTCCATGTATTAGGGGTAAATAAATTTTGTGTTGTGAAACTTTTTTTAGTTAGTATACGCATTTCTGTATGTGTGCATCAGGTTGTGATATAAAAGGCATTTCCTATTGTGGATCATGGTCAAAATAGTTTGAGAAACCATCTAGTACATTATTGTCCAGGTCAGGCAGAAGCCTGCAACGATTAGTTTCTATCCCTGCATTGGAGGGATCTGGAGAAAATCATCTCTATTTCACATTATCTATCTGAAAAATTGTCATCATCTCCTACAAAACCACGGTCTAACAATCTCTGGGAAATACCTTGTAGATCTTAAAATTAAGATAGTTTCACAGTTCCATCAGTTAAGATAGAATTCGTTACTTATTGCCACTGTGTTCTAGACACTGTGCATGGTAGTTTGAGTTACCAACATGGATGAGAGGGAGGTCCTTCCTGGCCCAGTGCTGGAACACTTCTGGCTACTAGAGGAGGCAGAAAGCAAGGCTTCAAGAAGTGCTATGAGCACTCAGAGCTCAGGGAATATTCAGGATTGTGGAAGTAGGAGGGAGAGTGTTCAGGGGGCTTTATTCAGGCAGACTTGCAGGGTTAGAGGATGAGAAAGTGAGATCTCAACTTTGGTTTATTTCATTTATTCATTAAACACACACACATTCTAATATCTACTATGTGCTTGAGATATATCAATGAACGAAATAGATAAAAATCCCTTCTTTCATGGAGTTTACATTCTACTGGGAAAAATAAGAAAACCCACAATAAATATAATACGTAAATGATCTGTTAAAAAGACAAACTACTATGGATGCAAAAGTAGAGCTGGGGGAGGGCGATTAGAAGTGGGGCCGCCAGTTCTAATTTTAAGTGCTATATATTCAATGAATATATTTAGAATCCAAATATAGTAGTAGCGTATATTTATTCTAATACAAATTCTACAAATATTCCAACATAATTAGAATTTTCTGGTCTACAAACCTCTCTAAAACTGCCGATTCTCTGCGCACTGCATTGACACTCTGCAGCCGCTAGGGCGCAAATGGGCCATTTCTGAGAAAAAATGGGGTGAGCGTGGGGAGTGTGAGAGCGACGTGGGTAATTATGCACACAGCTCTCTCTTAAGTGTTCCGCAGGGGCTTCTCCACTTAAAGGACACTGGCAAGACAGGCGGAGACTGTGCGACCTGGACCAGGACATTTTTGCCCTTGGCTTCCCTTCCTTGGCATGTCCTCACCCAGCAGAGGACGGAGGCCGAGCCGAGGAACAAACTTCAGCCTGGCCATGCAGCACCCAGTTCGTATCACAGCCTGGTGACAGTGGCGAGGCCGACCTACTGGCCGCGTCTCAGGGGCTGCAGCGACATTTCTGGGTGCTGCCCGAGGAACCTCGCGGTCACACTCCGTGCCTGGGGTCTGTACAAAAGCTCCACTGCATGCTTTACGTTCCCCTCGTAATATTTAAGGCGTAGCCTAGATCCGAGCGTTCACGCTGACGTTCGGTTTCCCGGTCCTTCCCATCCTTAGCCTCTGCGGGCAGATCGGTGACCATCACTACATTTCGGACTAGACTCCAGCCCGTCGCCCTCTCT
Source organism: Mirza zaza (assembly GCA_008750895.1). Taxonomy (NCBI): domain Eukaryota; kingdom Metazoa; phylum Chordata; class Mammalia; order Primates; family Cheirogaleidae; genus Mirza; species Mirza zaza. The sequence goes on from VSMD01020730.1 coordinate 6,815, forward strand.
GGAGCGCAAGGACCGCCAGCCTTTTTCCCCAGCAGGAGGTCGGCGAGGTCAGGCGAGCGGCTCACCTGCCGGGCGGGACGCGCACGCGTAGGGCGCCGCTGGTTGCGCATCTGGCGCCCGAGCGCGCCCCCAGCGCAGTGCCCGCGGCGACCGCGGCCGTGGGCTGGAGCTCCGGAGCGTGGCGGGCGCTCTCTGCCCGCGCGGGGGCACCAGAGCCCTCGGCAGTGTCAGGCACTGCGGTGCATTTTCCCAGTTCCCTTTTAAATGACTGCGGAAAAACAGACTCTCCGAGCCGCAAACGGAAAGACGGATTCTCAGACAGGGCTTGCGAATGCCCCGCAGCCATCATTTAACTGCGCCCGCAGAGCAGTTACGGTTTGTCACCCGACCCTCCCGGATCTCCTCATTTGTCCCTAGTGAGACCCCAGGCTCTGCCAGCGCCAGGTTCCTTGGTAGCTGGATGCATAGCGTGCTCCGGGCAGCGCGGGCGCAGGGCACGCGTTTGCGCACGCCCGCGCACACATGAGCACGCGCAAGGTACGGCCGGGGAGCAAGGGCTCGGGGTGCCCCGCGTGGGGGTCGGCGTCGCGGGGAGTGAAGCTGCGATCTGGGAATGGCTGCGTCCTGCCAGGCTAAAGAAGGAGAGAAAACGAGGCGGCGCCACACATCGGACAGATAAGGGTTGCTGCCCTGCCGCGCGTTTAGAGAACCCGATACGCGTCGGCGCGCTCCCTGCCCCTCACATGTCGCTGTTTCCCTGGCGTGTGATGGCAAAAAGCAGCAGGAAAAGGCCCACTTAGAGAGCTAGAGTGTGTTTGGAGACTCCTTTTACTCTCCAAAAGCACCCACAGGAAGAGCCTCCAAAACCACCGATCCCCAAATAGGTGGCCCCGGTTGGGGGCGGTGATCCTTGGTTACGAATGCGGAACACGTTTTGGTGTTTACAATATTTATTTATTTTTAGGATAGCTCGCCCTCCCTTTTAGGCAGGGTGGGGAAGGAGAACGCAGCGGGGAGCGAGAGGGGAGGGAGGATTCCTATAATAAGCATCAGCGCATTTTTCAGAGCTGAACCCAGCCCGGTTTCCATTTCAAAAAGGGAGACAGCCTCTGCTGCGATGGTAGAAGAGACGGTGTGAATTAGGGACCAGGCGGCGTCAAGCAGCGGAACGGTTCGTCTCAGAGGTATCTGGATGTAAATGCACACACACACACACACACACACACACACGCACGCACGCGCGCTCGTGTCTACACGGCCAGGATGTGTGCGTGTGTGCGCGCGTGTGTGAACTCCCACATGCTGCTGCTGTCTGCTTCTGGCCAGCGGCACCGACGCCTCCCTCCTCCCCGCTCGCCCCCAGATTCCCCTCCCCTCCCCGCTGCTTTTGTCTGGAGGGTGTTATGGGTTTGTGTGTGTATGAGCGTGTGTGCTTTTGGATTTCAGACTAATTTTCTGGAGTTTCTGCCCCTGCTCTGCGTCAGCCCTCACGTCACTTCGCCAGCAGTAGCAGAGGCGGCGGCGGCGGCGGCGGCGGCTCCCGGAATTGGGTTGGAGCCGGAGCCTCGCTCGCTCCTTCGCTCGCGCTCTCCGCGCTCGGTGCCCGGCGGCAGCAGGAGCCTGGACCCGGGCGCCGCCGGCGGGCGTGAGGCGCCGCAGCCCGGGTGAGCAGCGCAGACAGGACCCTGGGCTGCCTCGGCCCTCACTGTGCCCCTGGGGCAGCCGCCGCTGCTCCCCAGGTGGGACGTGCCGCGCCACCTGCCCGCGCCCCGCGCGCCCGGCCGTGGCGGATTCTGCAGCATCATTCGCGGCGCGGCGCGGGGCCCCAGCCGCCAGCAGTCTCCGCGTCCCCCTTCAAAGGGTCCCCCGCCCAGCATGTGTCGTGGAATCCGGTCTCGGGGGCCCTGTCCTACCTCCTCTCCCTTGGCCTCGGGCTTGACGAGGGGGAGAGCGGGCACACTGGCGGTTCCCGAGGCGGCCGTGCCATCGCGGGGCAAGTTGATTCCCGGCCGGAACCGGCACGCATCCATGCCCAGTCTCCCGGCCGGGCCGGGTGGGGGCGAGGCGAGTGCGGAGGGAGAGTGCCCCAGTTAGTGGCGTTCGGGGTCCTGCGCCCAGTCTCACGCGTGTCTGTTTGTCCTCAGCCTCGAGGTGTGCACCGGATCCCTGTGCGCCTCTAGCCAGAAGCCTGCGCCTCGGAGAGTCCCGGGCAGCGCCCGGCGCGCGGGCCATGCAGCGACGGCCGCGGCGGAGCTCGCAGCGGCGGTAGCGCCCCCTGGGAAGCGGCCCGCGATGCCCCGGCCGCTGTGAACCCTGCGGCCCGCCCGAACGCTCTCCGCCCCGGACCGGCTCAGCCTGGGGCGCCCTGGACTCCGAGCGGCCGCGACGAGCAGCGAGGAGTCGCTAGAGCTGCGGGCGCGGGGAAGGCCTCCCCTCCCAGGTGGGGGAAGCCGGCCGGTGCAGCCGCGCGGGGACGGACACTCGGGCTGGCGCTGGCGGCTGGGGATGTCGTCCTGGACGAGGTGGCGTGGACCCGCCATGGCGCGGCTCTGGGGCTTCTGCTGGCTGCTTGCGGGCTTCTGGAGGGCCGCTCTCGCCTGCCCCACGTCCTGCACATGCGGCGCTTCTCGGATCTCGTGCAGCGACCCTTCTCCCGGCATCGTGGCATTTCCGAGGCTGGATCCTAACAGTGCAGAACCTGAGAACATCACCGAAATGTGAGTTCCTGGTGCTTTCCCTCCTTCTTTCTTTCTTCGCCCCTTGAGGCCCGGGATGGCCAGGTGGGTAGGTCCTGGAAGTGAACGCCGTCCCAGGTGTGGGGAGAAGTCCGAGAAGAGACACAGGGCTGGGCCGTCAGTCCCATACCTGTTTCACTGGCTTGGGGCTGCTAGTGCTGGGAGAAGTGTGATACTTTAAAATAAGTTTTAAATATATATGCCAATAATATGTGTGGTGGAGGGTGAGGAATTTGATATGCTTTTTATGTTTCAAAGCTCTGCTGGGTGTGCTTTAGGCTTGCCTGCGTGCAGTAACTTAATTTTGGACATTTTTGTTTTATAAAGTACTATATGTTGTGTTAGAAGTTCCAGTAATAATTACTAGAAAGGAGGTTAAAATAATTAACTTTCCGAAATCTGTTGAAGGCAGTGAGAGTCTCTCCCTTAACATATTTCTCTGAGGTTTAGAGTTAACCAATTTCCCTTTTCATTTTATATATCAGATTTTGCTTAGAAGATTGCATCCAGAGATGGCCTTGAAAATGATCTGTAAGAGGAGAAGTTCTGAGTGTTGAAATGCACTCGCTCAAAAGAGAAAATGTGATCATTGGAAGCCTAAAAGCCTAGTCTGATTTAATTTGGACTTGACTTCCTAGAGATATGATTTTGAGACCATTTGGATTATAAATCTTAATTGCCCAGTGAATGAATAATTTCCCGGGACTAGGTTGGATGATAGAGCAGTGCATAGTACTCTGAAGAATGCTGGCTTTAGCATCGGACCCTTATGTCCCTGGAAATGTTTGAGCTGGCATGATGGAGAAGCAGAACTGTGTATTTCTGTTCTCTTCTGGTGCCTTGTGACAAATACATTACCCAGCAAGTCCTTTCCCTAGCATTCCTGTGCCACCTCTGCTGGAGGTGTCATTATTATTTTTTTCCTAGGGACTTTGTCATTTCATCCATTTCATTTGCATGAGATTTTATTCATCCTTGTGGAGGATTGTAAGGCAAAGTTTCTCCCAGTTTTCCTTACCGTGTTTGACACTGAGATAGGCAGCCCTGAAAGTAAGGCTTGGGCTGTGGCCTTCCGGTTGTGGAGTGCGCATGCATCTCCCCCCCTCCCCCCCACAGAAAATGCACAACCATGTTTCTGCCAACGTAGTTGACCGAGATAACCTGTTTTTTAATGTAAGTAAGAGACCTTCCTAGTCTCTGTTGCCTGTTCTGCTGCTGATGTTCACGTTGTTAAGGCCAGGGCAGGGGGGGCTGTTCAGGCCTAGCATTGCTGAGATGTGCTGGGAGCTGCCAGCTGTCGGGCTGAGTCCACGATGCTAGGATCTCAATCTTTTTGGCAGGGAGAGCAGGAGCCAGAGGCGGAGAGGAAGGGTGGGTAGGGCTCCGACTGTGTTAGGCTTGGGCTGGGCTGGTCCAGGCCCACCAGCCTGGTCCAAAGTGTCTGTGGCCTTTTGTCAGAATCTGTCTTTTTCACAAGATGGGGCATCAGTAGTCAGATGGAGGAGGCCATATGGAATTCAGAGCCGTTCAGTCTATTTTGAGACCATGGGGAGTGCCTCTATACAGTTAGACACTATTTGTATGTGTTGGGGAGGGGGGTTGTTTCTAAATTCTGTGTAGATGATAGGCGCATATAATGAAGAAAGAAATGACATAGGGATGATCATTTTCACTTTAATTTTTTCCCTTTGATATGTTTAAAACCACTACCTGAGAAGTAGAAAATAAAACTATCTTTAAATATAAAAAAATTACTATTTCAAACCCTTGTGGGTGCCCGATATATATGAAATCAATAGATTTGAGCAGAGCTTTCCTAATCGTTGTTGTTGCTTCTTTTATATCTGATGGCAGGTTCTGATTTTCAGGCTTTTTAAAATGGATTTTTAAAAATATATTGACTAAAGCATTTGTCACAATTATTAATTCAATCATGGCACTACTAATTTCTACTTTTATTTTTCCCCCTTTTTATTTGAAACTCCATTGGGATTGAGGGAGTGGACAGTGGAGGGGTAAGGCTAAGTGTTAAGGGCAGGGAATTAGGTTAGTAATATTAGGCTGAGTAGATATGAGCTCTGAGAAAAGGTACATTACTCAGTTCGTCAGCCCTGTTTGAGCCCAGCCAATTTATGCCGTGGTGTCTTTCTCTGTAAAACGTATCACAATACTTGTTTGGAAAGCACTTTGTATAAGTATTTTGAATTCTGCTTTTTTGATCTTAAAATGACATTAGTAGATGCCCTTATTTCATCCTCATCCTTATATGATACCATCTGTGTTCTTTTTCTTACATATTAATATTTGCTTGAGTAGCTTTTAAATTCTTGGCCAGTGGATACCAGCTACAGTTGGAACCAAATTACACTTTTTTTTTTTACTTTATTATTAGACCCAGTGGCATTCCTTAAATAACCTGTTTTAAAGTTCTAGTTTAATGGCGTGAACCTGAAGTTACACATTTCCATTTTTTTTAAAAAATAGGAATACTGAAAGTAAACTGTGATTAGAACTTGCTGAAGCAACAGTTTACCACATCATTTAAAAATGGTGTATTTTTCAACATTTGTATATTAAAAACCCTGCGCCCATAGGGTTCTGAGGATGCAAATAGAAGAAATTTTAAAAATATATGTATAGTTTAATTAAAGAGTAGGATTTTTTTATATGTATGTTTTAAGCTAAGCTGACATTTTATTTTGAACCTGTTTTATTAAAAATCTTCCCACCATAGGATCTGTCCCATACTTTTTACCCTCTAATGTCTAGATTTATATCTTTCTATCTATAGATATATATCACACCTGCCCAACATTGCACTGCTAAGTGGCAGGTCCTGTTATTTGGAAATGGTTATACCACAGCGGTGTTAAAATAGATTTAAAAACACTACCAGTGTCACATATAATGGAATTCAAGAGTGAAGCCTGTTGTTGAAATTATGTAACCAGCCATTGAAGTCCCAGTTGCATCAAATGCCAAAGTGCATTGCAAAGGACAAGTTCTGTCTCACCCAAGTGGGAAAAGGCATGGTCAAAATAAGTAATGTATTTTTTTTTTTACTGTGGTAAAAAATACATAACCTAAAATTTACCATCTTAACCATTTTTAAGTTTACAGTTCAGTAGTGTTAAGTATATCCACGTTGTTGTGGAAGAGTATGCATTTTTATATTGCACATGTTTTATGAAGACAAAGAGGGATCTTTTTCTGAATTTCTTGAGTGGTATTCTCTGATTTGAGGGTAATATTGGAGACAAGTCTAGTATTTTTCCTCCTAGCACAACTGAAATAGAATTTTCAGCTTCTACTCTCAGAGCCTCTACGTACGATTTATTGTTACTGCTGGTTAAGCAGCTGTAATGTTATGCCATTAATACATTGATTTTGGCCCTCTCACCTTAATAAGCTCTGCCATTGCAATTAATCGTACCTAAAAAAAAAATCCCTGGCATTTGCAAAGATTCAGTGAAAGGCATCAGTTTTTATCACTCTGGTATTTACTTCTCAGCCCTTCCATTGGGGGTTCTAGAACTTTGGGTTGTGCTTTATATGCATTTAAGAACCATGTATTTAAATTTGGAGTGTGGTTACATAATCCACACTGGGCTTGTTAATAAATAAGGCAGTCTAATTTACACCATTCATTATTTAATACAACTTGCAAGCTGGAGTTGAAAACATGCTGTCTTCATAGTGTAGATATTTACAGACTTCAGCTCGGCACAACCATGTGGAGCCTTCTTAGTTTCATACCTTCAGTCTCTGAAATATGGAGACTTTTGTTACTCTGGGTAAAACAATTGAAAAGCCCCATGACCCTTCTGACCCTCTCTCCCACCTCCCCTTCCATCACCCATCATTTACTATACAGGAAAATGTGTTTGATTTTTTTCTTCCCTGAAAAGTGATATTTCCTAATGGGAATTCAGAGAGCTGGAGTTAAGAGAAGAGCCTGGGTTATATGTTCTCACAAATATGTAATGGGAAGTTGAAACAATGTGGCCACAGCTCCCTAATGCTGCATTTAGGTCTGTTTAAGGTCTTTCACTGTTTCTATCTCATAAACCTCTGTTTGTGTCTATTTCAGTATTCCCTTGTAAAGATGTTTTCTAAGCTGAAAAGTTGGCTGAACAGCTGAGAGTTGAGATCTCTTTCTCCCTAGGAACATTCTGTATGATCTCTTTGACTATATCTAGGTCGTAGACGTATAAAACCTAGAGTTTTTGTTTAGCTGAAGAAGGGGAATTGAATTTCTTTCCTTTTTTCTTTTCCTCTTGGGCAAGTGCCTCCAGTTTTAACTCATTGCTCATCTTGCCTGTTAGGGAAAGAGGCATTATCAAACCATTATTGAATACCATGCACTGGCATTATCCTGTAGGCTGCTTTACCACTTCTCTAGAGAGCTTCCTATAGGTTGAAAAGCTATGGGGCAGGATGTAGCATCGAATCTGCTGCCCCCTGAAGCAATGCCAATTTTTGGTGTTTCTTGATGCCTATAAATCAATAAGAGGATTTAGGGGAAGAGATTATTTAGGCATGGCAAACTTTTTACTTGTTTGATGTGTGTATGTGAGAGAGAGAGGGAGCGAAAAAAACTGCTGAATCTTGGATTATTAATAGTTGATTGATCATTTTCATAATCTACTTGGTCAGGCTATTTTAAAACACAAATCTCCCCTGCCCCCAGCCTCAAATGGCAGAGATCTGAGCCTTGCAGTGTTCTGATAATTTTAATTTCTACATTTGATTGCTGATCAATTTCCATTTAAAAAAGCAAGTTCCCAGGTAACTGGGTGCCTGCTCCCTACTTACTTTGCTCTCTGGGGTGTCCAAAGGACTGGGAAATTGCATTGATCTGGGAGATGGATGAGTGAATGCTCCTAAAGTTATTAAAAAAAAAAAACCCGGTGAAGAAGAGTAATGCACAGATACTAAGTTCTTCCTGTGCATTTTTTTAAGTACATCATGGGAAGCTGGAGTCAGGAGACCTGGAAGTGCATCCCAACGGCTGCCATTAACTGGTTACCTGATCTTGAAACAGCTCCTTAATGTCTCTGGTGTAAACTTGTCAGGTGCAAACTGAGGGCTTTGGATTTGATGCTCAGATGAGTTTCTCCAGGCTCGAAAGTTCCCTGAAGCCTTAGTTATGGAGATAATGCAGTTTACACACCAGTTGTGAAGGAAGAGGGTGGTGCCAGGTGTTCAGAGTCTGGCAGTGTGTGACTGTGAAGGCCTCTGTTGTCAGAGTGTCACGTGGGCATGTTTTCAGTGTCTGCTCTGAACTCCCCCAAACCACGTCTTTTTCAATCTGAGCTGCTAACAAGGCGGATGGCATGTTAGTACTGGGCTAATGAATTCAAGGTCACAGAGTTCAAAGGGGTTACTTAGAATCAGGACCTCAGAAAGAGAAGGGGCCTTAGAAATGATCTGCTCCAGCCTCCTCTTTGCAAAAACCAAGGGCAGTGAAGAGACTCGCTTAAGGCTGACTCATTAAAGGCATTGTGGGGGCTGGAAGCTCTTTCTCCTGGCATCCAAATAAATGCCTGGGCCTCTCCTTTAGGGCGCCTCCCCTCTGTTCTGTGTTCTCAGACTGAGCGCCTAACTCCGGCCTACCATTCTAGAAGTGTCAGCAGTAGGAAGACAAGCTCAGTATGGCTAAGTCTGTGCAAACTCATATCTGCAAGAGACCAGGTAGTGGAAAAGTACATGAGCTGCTGATCCCAAAGCAATAGACTTGTCTTCACATAGAACAAATACATTTTTTTTTTGTTTGGTTTACTGTGTGTGTGTTTAAATTTCAAATGTTCCTCTTCTCTAGGCAATTCATACACAAAAGTTGGGCTGTGGAGAAAAGCCTTCATGAGCTGGCAGCAGTGAGGGGTGCTGAGCTTGTGCCTGGCAGGAGGGGTTGGCAGGAGGGCAGGGAAGACGGGGCAGCACCAAGGCCGTTGCCCGGGGTCTTCTCCACAGTCAGGGTGCCGGTGCAGGTGGAGGCTGGTGCAGGTGGAGGCCGGTGCAGGCAGAGGAGCACACAGCCCTCTATACAGAGCCTGCGTTAGCACCCAGGGAAGTGCATATTCTTCCACACTCCTTTCTTCCTGTGCCTTCTCAGAGCCCTGAGACTGAGATGTGGGCAAACTCGAGGGTTGTTGGCTCTCATCCAGAATTCATTCGGCTACCATTTTGTTCCTGCCCTGCTCTGAGACTTCTCCAGTCAGAGCTTATGTCCACACTTCCAGGACATAACTTCACTTTCAGGAAGGGCTTCTCCCCGGAACCTGAAAGGCCCTCTGCAGATATCTGCTTATTTAGGCTTCAGACCTCACTCTGAAGTAGGTGGGACGCTCTTGCTCTGAGAGACTGTCAGGCCAATGAGCTTGCCTGGCTGTCTGGTCAAGCAGAGCGTGAACAGGCATAGGCTCCTGTCCCGTGGCTCACTCAGGGGCCCCGTGCTTAAACCTGGTTGCCCAAACTTGGCTTCGAGAGCTCTGGAAATCCTGGGAGAGGTCTATAGAGATTTAAATACGTGTTCACAGGTTAAGCTTCATGGCAGTGGGAGGGAGGTGAGTGAGCCTTCCTCTCATGTCTTTCCTTGTCTTCTCCCCTCCCATTCGGCTCCTTGGCAGTCTGTTGTACCATTAGGAGATAAGTGATTTGGGAGCCTTTGGTAATATGGCATCTTCTCATAGAAAATAAAAATGTTAGTAACCTCAGACCATATAGAGTTTCTTTTTTATGGCAAATAAGGATCAGTTGCTATTTAGCACCCTGCCCTTTCCTGTAATCTTCATATCCCAAGAATTGTACACAGGTATGTACACACACCAGAACAATATACGCGTGTGTATGCCATGTGTCTATCAATATACAAATCTATGTTTAAAACTCTACTGTATGTGATCCTTTCGACTTAATTATCTTGCATGTAAAATTTTCCTAATAATTAAGAATTGACTTCCTTAAACCACTCTTTTAATTCTGTCTCAATCATTCTGGATTTCTCTCAGCCAAGACCCGGTGGACCACCTTCTCCAAGTAAAGGGCCTGAGTGTTAGTGTGTTGACCTGTTAGCCAGCCTGGCTATTAGAGAGGCCCCTTGTGTCTGTTTTCTGATTCTTTGATCAGTTCTCGAAATAAATGAAAAAGGTAATCTAAACCAAAATATGCTGGAATTTCAACCTCTGCAGTATAGTGCAATTCGAAAAGATAGGACCCCTGAAAAGGCGAAAGATTTATTTGATCTGAAGAGAAACCAGAGTATAAAATAGGGCCCTTTAAACTCTAACCTTTATAACAAGAGCTGCTTCTATGTCATGTACCCCAGAGTCCCTTGCTGCAAGGTGGCAAGTGCCTATGCCCAGAATCTCTGCCCCTCGCTCGCTGTGGGGCAAGTGGCTTATTCTTCTGTGCAATGTGTGTACAGGGGTGGGGATGCCAGGCAAGAGAGCTTGACATAATGGCCTCTAAATTCCCTGATAAGGTAGGATTTTTAAATAAGTGCCTCTTTTCAAAAACCAAACCAAACCAAACCAAAACAAAAAGCTGAAACCACAATACTGTTTGTGGTTTGCTCCCAGTTTCACTTCAAAGCTCTGCTGCTACCATCCCAAGCTCAAAGAATGTTATGGAAGATTTTGCTCCTTGGGTGTTTCTCTTGTACCCCTGGTGCAACGGAGTGTTTGTGTTTCTCCAAAATTTCTCTGTTGAAACTAAATCCCCAGGGTAGCAGTGTTGGGAAGTAGGGCCTCCGGGAGGTGGTTAGGTCACGAGGGCAGAATGGGATTGGTGCCCTTATAAAAGAGGCCAGAGACCGCTTGTTTGTCCATTCTGCTGTGTGAGGACACACGCGGACGGTGCCATCTGTGAGGAGCAAGCCCTCACCAGGCATTGAATCTGATGGCACCTTGATCTTCAACTTCCCAGCCTCTAGCTGCTCTCCACCTTCTGTGACCCCCAGAACAGAAGCTTTCACCAACTTCAAATCTCATCTTTCTTCTCATCATGTTTTCTTTTCATCTTAACTGGAATAGCTTATCACATGTTTCGCAGTTGTCATGTGTGTTGGCTGCCATCTAACTCAAACTCCATGCAAACATTAGTTCAGTTCCACTTGTGTTCATGAGGACAGGGGACACTACAGACAAATTGCGTACTCCACTGAGGCAAGTGACCCTGAGTAGTTTATATCCAGTGGGAGACACAGATGGCTACACATCTAAACACTCCCAACAATGGGAGACATTGATGCGTACATTGGATGTGAGAAACTCCTAATTCTTACCTCCTACAGTGGCAGTTGTTATTTTTTTCTCTGCCAAATAATTTTTGGTATTTTGTGGCTACGTCTACTCATATCACATTAGAGTAAGCTGCCTGCATCTGCAATCCACCTTTCTCTTCGGTTACAATGGAAGAGCTAGAGTGCCTTTTAGCTGAAGCTAACCTCTTAACTCATCCTCCTAAATTTTTCTCTATCAGTGGCCTTTCCTCTCTCACCTGTATTTTCAGTTTCTTTCTATCATCTGACATTTTCAGATCAGCAGGACCAGGTCTCTCTCTCCCATCTCAGGAAGGTTTTCCTTTCTGGCTATTCCCTCCCTCTTTTCTTGCCCCTGACTGAGGTCATTGCCCTTTCCCCTCTCCCCTCAAAGCGAGATCTTAGAAGACTGATGTGTACTCATTGTGTCTGTTTCCTCACTTCTAATCCTGTCTCATCGAACTCATGCCACCACAGTCCCCAAAGACCTTCATGGGGCATATTACTCTGTGTTGTGGCCCATTTGCAGGATGGAGGATGAACACAGAACATAAAACACAAATGCAGAACACAAAGAAAAACGCAGACACACGTACAGATGGTTGACTTGAGTAATAATACGCTGGGTCCATTTTATCTTTATATTCTAAAAGATTAAAGTTAGTTTCTTGTACATAACCGCCCAGGCTTGGCAGCAATAGCCATAAATTTCAGAATGCGTAGCCTTAGGGAAGCAGATATCCCCCGACTCAGAATTTCAAGGTGGTTGCTCTGAGGCACTAGGCATAGATAAAGGACCGAGATTAGCAAGGATGGGCAAGGTGAGCCACAGGGGGCATTTCTCATCCCCAGCTTCTTAGGGTGACCCCCTAAGATCTTTGGCTGAACCCCGGTGGCTGTGCCTGGCTTAGGTCGCCCCTACCTTGAGGGGTCTTACCCATCATTGACTAACCAGCCATTTTATGGGGTGTACGCAGCAATCACAGGAACAATATGCTTATTGTGTGGCCTCCAGACCCCCAGTGCTGTGGGGCGGGGTAGCTCTTGCTTACTTATAACTCAGGTCCTTTGTTATGCCTCTAGGCAACAGCCTTGTTTATCACAAGGACCTTGTCCGGAACAGATCATTTTCAAACACTCTGGGCAGAACACGTACATTACTCACTAACTTTAATTCTTAAACTAGGAAAATATATGTCAGTCCCCTACACTCCGTCTTTGTCTTACTTGACTTCTTAGGAGAACTTGGCTCCATTTTCCACTCCCTCCTTTGCCTTTGGCATTGGTGTCATGATACCTTTCTTGTTTTCTCTCTCCTTCTCTGGCTGCTACTTCTCCGCCTTACTTGTGGGTTCCCATTTCTCCACTCCTACCTTAAAAGCTGATGTTCCTTGGGCTTCTGTCCTATGGCTGCTTCTCTCCCTGGGCTATTCCTGGGCTGTGTCATCCTCATCCATGACTTCTGTTGCCTTCGTCATGCTAGTGATGTCCTAATCCATTTCTCCATCAAGTATTGGTGATGAGCTTCAGACTCAGACACTCAGCTTCGTACTCAACACCCCTCTTGGATATGGGAGAGTGTGTCACACTTACCGTTTCCAAATTAAATTCATCATCACTGCCCCAAACCCATCTCCAGTCTTCCCTATCTTAATGGATGACCCACTGTCCACTCAGCAATATGAGCCACTCACTTAATAAGTCTTGCTGATTCATTTTCCTAAATATTTCTTAAATTTGTCCAATTCTTTTTATCCCTAATGCCATTATTCATGCTTTCTTTCTTTCAGCAAATATTGATTGGGTCCCTGGGGACATGGTGAGAAAGACTCAGTCTCTTCTTACCAAGTTTGCAGCCTGGGAGGGAAACAAACATCAAATAAATATTTATGTAAAAAGAATTGAATTCATGCCACCATTATCTTCTGCCTAAAATACTGCAACACTTTTCTACTTTGCATCCCTGCCTCCAGTCTTGTCCCTTGTCTGCCCATGTTCCACACTGTAGCTGGAGTTGTCTTTCCAAAATGCTGATCTTATCATGTCACTGCTTATAGTTGCCCTGTGGCTCCTCATGTCTCTTAAAATAAAGTCCAAAGTTGTTTATTTTTGTTTTAGTTTTTCAAAAATAGAACCAGATTGTTACTATATTGCTACATAAAGAGGCATATAACTATCACATGGACCAGAAATGCATAGATAAGCATAACAGTCTCTTTCTACACCCGCAGATCTGTAAAAAAGAACAAATTGTAACTGGAAGCCTGCTTGGTGATCTTGGAATTAGAGCAAGGGCATTTAATTCTGCATTTAAAATGTTAAATGGCATTAAGCTAAGCTTGCCTGAGGCATCCATCTCCATAATGGGAGAGCCTTCACAAAGGGAATGTAGAACTTCAAGTACTTTGGCCCAGACCTGTGTCCCTGGATGGACACTACTTTTTCTCTCCTTCATTCACTGCCCAGCACCAATGCTGATGGATGCATTCTTTCTTTGGAAAGGTTAGTGCCTTTAGCCAAGCCTTTTCAAGCCTGGGAGTCTTTCAAATTCTTTCAAGTGATTTTGTTCATCTTTTCTCTGAAATGCATTAATTTTACTGCATGGAATGTTATTAGTAATTAGCTTTTTTTTTTTTTAGAAAAAATAACTGAATGTGATAAAAAAAATGCAAATAACACTAAGGAGAATGCAATGAATAGTTGGTTTCCCTCCATCTACCCCAACCCTCCAATCTCTCAGCCCCCTCTCCAGTAGCAGCTGCTGATTTTAGTTTGTGTCAGTTTCCTTTCAGAAATAGTTTGTTTACATATACAGCACAAATATATGTCTTTTTTGTTTGTACATAAATGAGGGTATGCTATATCTGCTACTCTACGTAGTGGTAGTGTTTCACTTAACAATGCATCTTAAATATATTTCTAGATCAGTATATGTGCCCTGACCTTATTTTCTTCCCAGACCCACAATAATCCATTGGATGAAGAGACTTTACTTTAACTAGCTTCCTGGTGTGCGAGTTCTTACACACATGTGTGATTTTACCTGTAGGAAAAGTTTCTATAATATGAATTGCAGGGGCATTTGCAAAATTTCTGATCTTTTATAGATATTACCAAGTTGTCTTACAAAGAGGCCACATCATTTTATTCTGTCACCAAAACTGGGAGTGTCTGCTTTTCTACAACTAAGTCAATGTTCCTTATCAAACCTTTGTCAATCACATTCCTGGGAAATAATATCTGGATTGCTTTTTTTGTAATTCTGTAATTGATTCATATTGAAAGTCTTTATATGTATCAAGGTCACTTGTATTGTCATATCCCTTAGCTATTCTCTTTTTCTATTGGGTTGGTAGCTTTTTCCAAAAATAACAAAATTTGTACTTTGCCTAATATTTTGCTTGTCTTTTGATGTTGATTATGGATTATAATATTTCTTCTTTTCTTCTTTTTTTTTTAGTAAAGCAGAATTAAATTTTTATTTTTATTTTTTTAGAGGTGGAGGTATTTTTATTTTTTTAGAGGTATTTTTATTTTTTTGATCCATCACCCGGCTGGAATGCAGTGGTGAGATCATAGCTCCCTGTGGCCTTGAACTTATGAGCTCGAGTGATCTCCCTGCCTCACCCTCTCAAGTTGCTGGGACTACAAACCAGCGCCCCCTTGCCTGGCTAATTTTTCTTTTCTTTTCCCAGAGATTGGGTCTCACTATGTTGCCCAAGCTGGTCTTGAATTTTTGACCTCCAATGATCCTCCTAACTCAGCCTCCTGAGTTGGTAGGATTACAGAAGTGAGCCACCATGCTCGGCTTAAATTTTTTTTGTAGTAAAATTTGTTATTTCCTTTTTTACTTATCTGTTGTAAATGTAGCTAAGAAAAACCTTCGCTTCTCTAAGAGTATAAAGCAAGTCTTACATGTTTTCTTCTACTACTTTTACTAGCTCATATTTTTGTATTTACAACTTTCATCTGTCTGAATTTTTAAAATATAAGGAGTGATGTAGCAATTGTTTTATTATTTTTTTTCAAGATAGCCAATCAGCAAGTCAGGTATCTTGACATCATTCATTATATAATTCTATCTTTGCCTCACTAATTTAGAGTAACAGTTTTGTTCTATGGGAAGTCCATCTTTATATTTGGGTCTGTTTGGGGATCTATCCTATTCCATTAACCAGTCAGTCTAGTTATATCCCAGCATTAAACTTAGATCTCCCACATCTTCATATTATCATTTTTTTCTACTCTCGAAGTGTTATTCTTACGCATCGGTCTTTTCTTTCAGAATTTTCAGGACTATTCTTGCATGATGATCTTTCCATATAAATTTCAGGAGTTGCCTGTCTGGCTCCCCAACTTGATATTGGAGTTTTTAATTAAGATGGTGTTATATTTATATGTCAAGGTCTTAGAAGTCCTGTGTCCTCAGATTCAAGCCCCGTTTCTCAAGCCTCATTTCTTGCCTCTCTCTCTTTCCTCGATGCCATGACACAGCCACTCTGAGCTTTCAAGTCCCCCTACTGAGCTTTGCTGTCACTCTCTCCCAGGCTTCGCTCTGGCAGTCCCTTCTGCCTGGAACCTTCTCCCTGCCAGCTCCCTCTGCTAGCTGCTGCTTATCTTTTCGCCATCAGCTGCTGGGTCCCTTCTTCTGGCCCCACATCCGGCTGTGTCCCCTCCGCCATGTGCTCTTACATCCCCCTGTGTTCTCCATCACAGCAAGGTCACTTAGTGCCATCTGTGGGTGCCTGTGTACCTGTCTGTACACACCATTAGAATAGGAACTGCATGGAGGCAGGGACATGTGGATCTTGTTTGCAGGTCACACCCAGCGCCCAGCACAGCGTTCTAGTTTTCCGCGTTATGGTTATGTCCATACATGTGGATATGCACACACCAGCACACCCCACCCTACTCATAAACCTACCATTTAGAGTCCCAAATAAGAATATTTATTAGTTGGTCTCTGGGCCATCAGTATGTAAATCTGTAGACATGAGTTTTCTCAAGTCATCAGGTTAAGATGTTTGTTTACATAAATAACCTTTATGGAATTAAAATGCACAATGTTAGTTCATGCGCAGTAAGAAATCGATTAATTGTGGAAAGGAAAAAAGGCCAAGCCTTGATGAGGCAGGCTGATTACGTATCCAACAGGAAGGAGGGACAGCAAAGAGAGCGGGGGGAGCAGGGCATTCGGCAGATGAAGAGACATGCAGAACAGCAAGCTCAACGACAGAGGTAGATCCAGGGAAAACAATCATCCCAGGGACATCTGATCTCCAACAAACAAATAGGTCTAATGAGAAAGATTTGTGCCTTTTCTGTCCTGTAATAGCTAACGATGGATATCCTTGTGGATCAATTGCAGTTTTCCCTGTGACTGCATTTATGGTGCTTCACTTAAAAAGCAATTCTGGTGTGAGGTTTCAGATGTGATTTATCCTCCTTGTAGTGTGGATGATAGAGGCTGTTCATTTTTCTCAAAGAACGGCAAACATCAGGAGTATAAAAACATAGTGTGTCAGGTCCAGTTTAATATATCATCTAATACATTATACTTTTGTGCCTTTGCATCAAAATCCAATGGGCTGATCCTAGGAATGCTTCATAGGGCTTCCTTTATATTATGATAATTAACACTATCAGGTATCCAAGAAGTTGTGATAGTTGCTTGCAAAACTGATCAAAAAACAACTAATAGACATACGAGATTGGAAGACTTTTAAAAATAGAGTGGGGAAGTCTATAGGTGAACAGATTGTGTTGAATAATCCCCAAAGATACTTCTCCCTTGAGATAAATAACATCTATTTATGTTTCATTTATTTATGTTTACACGATACAGTATGTTCATAATGTATATACAAACCAAAATGGTTTAGACTCCATTTTTATTTTGAAAGTTAAGTTTAAAAAAAGGAATGGGAATTATGGAACCAACATACAATGTTTAACTCTGATGAGGAAGTCTTATTTTTGGTTGTGTCATTGGCTCTCATGGTAGGTCTAGGTGAGCTCTGGGATGTAACTTCTTAGCTACCTCGTTTATTCTTTCAAGCAATTGCTGTTTCACCAATAACAAGCCTCTTCTGGAGCTGGACTCTCTGCTCCTAAAGGGTGTTACTGAGCCTTTACTTTCCGAGTCTACCCTTGTACCCCCTCGGCCATTGCTGTCCTTTCATTGCATTTACTGTCTCTATACATGTGCAGTTCAGAAAAGGGTAGTCATTCTGTTGACAGTGTCATCTTCTCCCATGGATAGCTGAACCTGATGACAGGAATTAGCTTTTATATATATTTGTATTGATCAATTGATTCGTTTATTCATTTAGTCAATCAACAAATATGTTTTGACTGTGTCTTCCCACCTAATGCTTTTCTAGGGTGACAAGAATTGGGCTGGCTCCTACCATTTGTCCTGTCGTATGACCTGTTTCAAGGGCACAAATGGAGGCCCCCAGTTAGATCATCCCACCTTCTCTCTCCCAGCAACTACAAGGGACCTCCCATGCAGGTGTGTGGACACTCTGGCCTACACATCCAAACTCAGGCCACACTGCTCCAGACAGCAGCCTTGGCTCTCCCCCTTCCCCACACGATCGTGTTTAGGGGTGTTCACATCCATGGACCTCCCCTTTCCCCACTCCATCGTGTTTAGGGGTGTTCACATCCATGGCATGATATCTCCTCAGGAGGACAGACCCAAGGGAAAGGCCTGCACATGCCCTGGGAGTGGAGTCAGGGTCTTTGGGTAGGGAATTCTGGGATACCAGGTATGCAGACAAGAAGGGAGGGTTTGATCTCCAGGTCGGAGCATCCTGTTGGCTCTGCGGACTTCTTGCCTCATGAGGAAGGACTTGCTGGACGGGTGTACAGTGAGCACCTCCAAAGTTCCCGTGCCTAAGCCCAGAGGTAAGGGTAGTATGGAGCAGACTGATTGGGCCCCTGCCTTGTGGATCTGGCCTCTGCCTCATGGTGAGTTTGAGCTCTGATGACGCTCTGGAACAGGGGAAGTGGGGGGCATGTGTCCTGGGAGTTGCAGTGGGGGAGCCAGGCTCTCCAGATGGCTTGTCCATCGCGGCACCCCAGCCTCTCTTCAGGGGACTTCAAGCCTGTGGTGCGTGTTGCCAACAAGGGCAGCGTGTGCTGGATTCTTCCCCGACAAACTCTGTGATACTATCACAGACACAGACAGATCACGGGCAGAGCATAGAGCTGTTCCTAGTGGTTTACAAGGATTGTTAAACACCGTTAGCTGCCAGCTTTCCCCTTTCTCTCTTCCCCATATGGATTTTATTGTTTCCTCTGAAAAGTCTGGGTCTAAATGTAATGTTTCAAGAATCAGCTCATTATGGCTGAAGACTTTGTTTTTGACTGGTTTACTGGTACACTAGGAGAATCCTGGGATTGTAAAACACTGTGCATAATATGTTCCTTTCCTCACTATTTTTTTTTTCTGAATTGAAAAAAAATCACTGAATATGTCAGTAGCTATGCGCAGATGGATTGACAAACTAATTTTCCATTTTATTCGGGAGTTTGTGTAGGGGAGTGATACCTGTTGTAAGACAGGGTTACTTGGCAGGTTAGGAGCTCCACTAGGGCCAGGCGCAGTGGCTCACGCCTGTAATCCTAGCACTCTGGAAGGCTGAGGCAGGAGGATCACTTGAGGTCAGGAGTTTAAGACCAGCCTGAGCAAGAGCGAGACCCCGTCTTTACTAAAAATAGAAAAATTAGCTGAGTGTCATGGACTGTGCCTATAGTCCCAGCTGCTCAGGAGGCTAAGGTAGGAGGATCACTAGAGCTCAGGAGTTTGAGGTTGCTGTGAGCTAGGCTGACACCAGGAACTCTAGCCCATGGGACAGAGAGAGACTCTGTCCAAAAAATAAAACAAACAAGAGCTCCACTAGGAAGTGTGGTTTGCCCTGCTATTTTGGACTAGCTACTAGAGCTTGTGGTACCTCAGTTGCCCTGTCTGGAAAGGGAGCAAAAATAGAACCTTTCTTATTGAGTTTCTGTGAGATTAAAATAAGCTGATGCATGTAAAATGTTTATAATAGTGCCTGACACAGTTGTGCTCTACTGTTTGTGTGTGTGTGTGTGTGTCTATTCTCAAACATATTTTGGAAGACAGTGTACTCTGCAAGGCTTGGGGAGGACTGGAAAGCAAAAGATTGTGCCTTGAGTGTGGCACTGAACAGGCGTCGCAGCTAAGAGGACAGATGGAAAGGGCGCCGGTCCCTTTATTGCGGCCATCGCATGCCCTTTGCCTTGTTTGCAAATTAGTCTCATCTTGTAGGCTCTGGTGCGCCTAGCTGATTGGAATATTGACTATTTGTATGCTGAGCAATCATGAGTTACCTTTAGCCATTATTATTCAGGTCATGGCCTTTGTTCCGCAACTTTGGTTTCTTTGATAGTCTTGGCCCGTTTTATTTATCAGGTTGTTTACTAACAGCTTTCCTGGACGTTGGAGGTTATCCATCAGTTTGTACTCCCATCATCTCTTTTAACTGTCCTTCTCGCTCTTTAATTGCAAGGCCTTTAAAACACAGACATCTTTTTTTCTTTTTAAAAAAACTATGGTAAAACAAACATAACATGAAATTTGCTATTTTAACCATTTTTAAATATACGATTCAGTGGCATTAAGTACATTCATGTCTTGTACAATCATTACCACCATCCAACTCAGAACTCTTTTCGTTTTGAGAAACTGAAACTGTGCCCGTCAAACAAAGACCACCCATAACTCCTATCCGAAGCACCTGACAACCACTGTTCTACTTTCTGTCTCCATGAATATGACTACTCTGGATATCTCAAAAATGTACATCTCTTTGAACAATGATATAGTCCTTGAATTAAAGATTATTATAAGAGATTTTTTTAGGGCTTTTAGATGCTTTCATGCTTCCTTTCCACAAAATAACCTCTGTTTATTGTGGCCTTACACAACCACGCATGATTGGGATGCCTATCCACTGGCATCTTAGTAGTTTAACTCCAAAGAAAGTAGTCTCCAGCCTTCTGTAAAAACAACTAAAGGATAACGTGAGAAGTGAAACACTGAAGATAAAACTGGAAGCGTCCCTCATACTCAATCTCTCTCCTGACTCCCACAACCTATAAATATTGGCTGAAAAATTGTGCCAAGATCAAAACAGACCTTCATAGGTATTCTAAAATTTGACCACTGAGATAATTCTCCTTTCTCGATGTTATGCCTGATGCTTATTTTTCTCTGTGCCATACTTGATCCATCCTGAAGCTGGAACAGAAGTATTAGTTCCAAAAATTCTCTTCGTATGGAATGATTTGACCTGACTGGAGGCCAAGAGCTTTCGAAACTATATGCTGCTGTGATTCATGCTGACTTTGAATGCTTCTTAGAATTCTTTTGGCCCAGGCTAATCATTGCAGGCTCTTCCTCACGAGTCATAAGTGGAACACTGGTTGGCTTAAAATAACAGGGAAAGAGGAAAAGGCATTTAAAAACAAGATTATTTATGTGTTGGATTGAGTTTCAAGAAGATTTCACTTTTTTATGCGTACTCGCTCTGAAATGTAAAAAAATCCTAGGTGAAATTATTATATTTACTATCCCATTTCTTGAAAACAACTAGTATAAGATCATTCAGTAGTATCAGCATATTGTTCATAATAGCCTCTTAATTTTTACTGAATGAATATTAGAAATGTCGCAGTCAAGTTATCAGTATTTGAATAAATGATGATAAATATTTTATTATAATAAAGTTAATAAAGTAAAAATGAGAGGGAATAAGGAATTAAAAAAAAAAAGACAAGAACTCCAAGTAACCCTAATAGTTGGCATAGTTGTTGTAACTGAGTGCAACATTTGTCCTCAACTTCCTGGCAGTGAAAGAGAAACTCATTATTAGGAAGGAGAATGCCTACTAATTCCACGGGAACACAGCTTTGTCTCTGGTGCTATGTTCTGAAAGGAATTTCTTTTGCAGGGACAATGGGTGATGTAATGCACAGCTTGTATGAAAAATACAGAAGTAGATTTCATTTTCTTCTTCCTGAGAAAGCCAGTGAAAGTTGGAGAAAGTGACAAGGACATCAATTCTGCAAGGAGGTTAAAGTGGTCCAAGGATTTAATCTCCTCTCCTAGGGCTGTAATTATAGCACTGATATAACTCAGAATCTTAGACTCTTATCCTGCCCTGCCTGCTCTTTGCTGAGCCAGGCCTTGGTAGAAGCTGGACGGCACATGGTTGGAGGTTGTCCCCTGTGACCAGAGCCTGGAAAATTTTAGTCTCTGTTGCTCTGTTGAGGGCAGATTCATTATCTTTTGGAAACCAGACAAGCAGATGGTGGGGGCTGATGTGTTTTTACAAAGACCAAGCAGCCCGGCCTGGGTGCTGGTCCAGGTGGAAGCCGCCCCCTCTGCGTACAGAGATGAGCTGCAGAGGTACCAGCAGAGATCCAGGCTTGCAGAGGCGGGGTGGGAGGCAGCCCCGAGACTGCTCCAGAACTCGGACAAATGCTTCACTGAAACCCCCAGAGTTCTACCCCGCAGAGCAGCAGAGACGGTTTTGGCCTGGAAGCTGTTAGGAGCAGGTGTTACCAGAAGGCCTCCCCAGCCACAGGCAAAGCTGCCTTAGGCTCCTGCGGTGCCGCCAGCCCTGAGAGGAATGGTCACCTCGTGAGCCTGCCAGGATGAATTAGCTGCGCTGTGCACCCCAAGTCGCTGAATGAGCTGACTTGTGTTTCTGGTGACCGATGTTAGAGTACACCTGCTCCGAACAGAAACTGTGGCCAAACATAAACTTTTAAGCCACTTGCTTGACAGTAGTTCAGCATTAGGACCATTTCTGTCCCGAAACTCTCCACAGTTTAATACGGTAAAACCAGGTCATGCATGGCACCTGTTGAGTTCCTTGTCTTCCCATTTGCTGTGGTAGGCTACTGTGACCTGTAAAAGATCGGAGACCCAATGGGAAAGATTTAATGATACTAAGTAAATTAGTTGGAAGAAAAAAAATTGTCAGAAAAAAACCTGCTGCTTGCTCTTCCTGGTACCACTGCACCAAGCATGGCATTTACTTAGCTACATCTGTGTCAGTTTTAGTTCATTACAGAGGAAGTTTCTAAAGGCTCCAGAACAGGTAGAAGTAATTTTTTTTTAAAGTTAGGAGTTTTTACTATAGCTTCTATGTCATTTTATTTGATGAGGCTCATTTTAGGGGGTCTCTATGCATCTCTTACCAACGTAGGAGATTAGGAGCATTGAGGTCTCAGAGAAAACGGCAAGTAGAAATTAAATCAGGTGTCCTAAAATCTTCCCATGGGCCAGGGAAATAGCCTAGTTGGTTGGGACGTGACCAGTTTGAAATGTGCTCCAAACCGCAGAGGCGGAGCAACTGATGGTTGCCAGGAGGCACTGCTGGTTCTGTTTGGTGGACTCTCTGTCTTTTTAAGGGAATATAGAAATTCAGATTTTAAAAATCTGAAATATTCCAATTTTAAAATCTTAGTGACAAATAACATTTTATTTAAGAAAATGAACACCCTTGTTGACCAGATCCAGACCCCATGCTGCTTGCTGGGACTTCTGTGGTCAACCAGTTTATAAGATTTACCCATCACGCTATTTGTAGGCTTGGAGTCAAATATTAAACCTATGCGCAAGGCTATGCTAGTAAGTCAAGTTAAACTTACATTTTCCTGATGGAGGCTGATGCATTTTATGTAGACAGCAAACCTTACTTTTTTTTTATAATTAATTTTTCTGGTCATACACTGTGATATTCCTTGTTGGAAATCACCTTGTTGGTAGAGACAGATAAGAAAAATGCTGTATAAACACTCAGAGAGAAATCCAGAGTGTATATTTTTGTTCCTAATATTTTGAGGAATTTTTCTTATAATTTATGTACTGAAAAGAACTGAGACATTATCAAGTGCAAATTTCCTCACAGATGTGGGCACTGCAGAGGAAGCTCACTACTTAGTTTGTAACCAAACCAGGCCTAGAACCTGGTCTTTCATTCATTTTAAATAATAAATGACACTAATTGAAGTCCTCGAATGTGGACCCATTTTCTAATTTTCCCAAAACCCCCATGAAGCGGTTACCGTTGTTTATCCCATTTTGCAAACAAGGAAACTGAGGCACAGGGACTGCCCCCAGCTCAGATAGCCAGCAAGAGGCGAAGTTAGGGCAGTGTGCTTACCCTTGCACCACACTGCCTTATTATTTTCCAGGCACTTGAATCCTTACATTCGCAGGGTATTCATGCTGTTCTAAAAAGCTGTAGTTCTCACAGCTTGGCATTGTGTACACATCTGAAGAGTTCTTATTTATCTTCTCTTATTGCCGTATGTAGATATAATACAGGAGATCTTCCTATAAAGTGTTGTCGCTTTTGTTGTTGTTGTTGACTTTTGTTTTTAGGCTGTAATTACTTGTGAAAGTCTGTAATGAAGAAATTCTACAAACTATTCCTCATCAAAGGTGCTGAATTTACAAGTCCACAGTCCTAGCAGTGTGGTATAATAGCTACGAGCTCAGACTTCAGAGGCAGGTGCATCTGGGTTCAAATCCTGTTTTGGCAGCTAAGGGATGTGACCTGGCATGTCTGGGACTTAGTTTCCTCTTCTGGGAAAGGGGAACAAGCATTCACTCTGCTGGTGGCATTATTTTGTTAGGAGACAATCCAGGGGTAGCCCCCTTCCTGGCACCAATTAGCACTCTGTAAAAAGGGAGTTAAGCTCATGGCCAAAAAGAAGCTGGAAGTGCTGGTACTGAAAGGCATGGGCTCAGAGGCTTTTCAAATTCAGGTTTCCAGCTTTCTTGTTTTGTGTGCTTTACATTCATTTCCTCACAGCTGGGGTTAAGCATCCTCTCAAGAATGGAGGTATAGATTCAGAGAGTCTGATCTTATATATCACTAGCACCTGCTCATGGATTGACTTTCCAAACTCTTTCTCAGTATTTTTGCTGAGAAACTGAAGCTGCCTAGTGTCGACCATGAACCAAGAGCAGTTCTTTTAAAAGCTATTATTATATTTCCTTTGAAAGAAATCTTACGGAATCTTATGAAATCTTATCCTTCCAGAGTTGAAATGCCTCAGCCCATTCTGTAAACCTGGGCATTTGAGTTACATTTACTTCTATCAGAGTTATCTCTATCCACCCATCAATTTATCTATCCATCTATCTATCTATCTATATCCATCTATCTAATTCATTTTTCCATCTTTCTGTTTAGTCTGGCAGTAGGGGTGGAGGGTGGCTGGGGTAGCAGGAAGTGGCTCCATTTTGAAGAGTCACCATTTGGAGTCTTCACTGCTGTTGCCATTTCGTCTTGAAGTGTTGCCAAAGTACAGTTCAGGTAATAAAGTCTAAGCTAAAGGGAAATTTTTCTTTTGAGTTATACCGCTGTTAATACACGTGAAAAAAAGATGCATTAGAAACCACTCTTTGTTACTTGGGAAGATTTCCTAGAGGAGTCATTTGATAGGTTGTTAAAGCAAATGTGAAGTCTTTTAAAATATGATGACGACCCTTTCCAGGAACCTGTAATTCAAAAAAATTTCTGTGAATTTTTTCTAAAATTACCTCTTTTCTCAAAAGTCACCTGTAAGCTTTTTGTAAAGCAGAAGAAAAGGAAAAAAATGTTTTAGTAGAGGTCCTGAATGTCAAGTTAGGACTGGAGAAGCTTTGGTGACAATGCAAAACAAGATGACAGATAGTATGGACTTGGCTTATGTCAAATTTTTTACCTTTTGGCTTTCTGATCACTCTTCAAGGCTCGAGCTCAATGTCTTTTCTCCATTTAAACCTTCACTGACCTGAAGGCTTAATCATATATATATATATTTTTTTGTTTGTTTTTTGTTTGTTTTGTTTTTTTCAACCTTGTTTTGTAGTACCTTCCGCTATGTCCTCATAAGACAGGTGCATGTACTTCTGCTTGGAACGTTTTCTTTTTGGCTCATCAAATCTTGTGGCAATGAGCATTGTCTCCTCAGAGAGCCTCACTTCCTCCAAGATCAAGAACAGCTGGATCTGAAGATTCTTGGAGGCCACTTATAATCTTACATTTCTGAGACTGAGAGGTTCTGTGGCAAACAAACACTCATCTGCCAAGGGCAATTAATTTTTATCATTAAAAAAATAAGTAGTTTGAATATGTTGTGTGCTTGTAATCTAGATTCACTTCTAGATTGGACGAATTTTGCTTTCAAAATTGGCTTACCATTATTGTTTTCGCTTTGTTTTCTACATAAGTGAAGTTACATTATATGAGCATAATCTTCATTTTGGCAGTATCGTGCATCTTTCATGCACACTTTCAGTGGGATTATAAAACTCTAAGTGGAGGGTCGACGTACCTGTTTGAGTGCCCTAAGTGAGCACACATCCTGTGAGCCTCAGCTCTGTGCTAGGAAATGAGGTGCAGTGGGATGAGTAAGAGCCCTACATTTAGGAATTAACAGTTCAGCGAGGGGGTCAGATAGGTTAACAGAAAAGTAAAATTGTGGCTGCAAAGAGTAACTCCCATCCCTCTAATTCTTAATTACAAGCTTAAGTGCAATAAATGCTAAAAAATGTTTGCCAACGGATGGAATAAAAATGTTCTGATTGGAAAAAGGATTTTTGGTGCTGCCTATGAATCACTGAGGCAGTATTTTAGATCTTGTAAAGTCCCAGGAGAGATTTAGGTGACTATATTGAGAAGCCGTTAAGCATATGGGATCCAACCATTAGGGCAGTAGATAATGGTCTTGGGGTACATAGTAAATGTGTGAAAAACAATAGCAAAAACAGCCCTCATATATGAAGGTCTAGCAGTAGTCCTACATATGGAACAGAGAGAAAGATATTCTGTGCACAACAGGATGGTCGAAGGCCAACAGTGATTCTTGACAGATTGCTGATGGACTGGGGGGCCAGAAGGGGGAAGTGAGAGAGATTCTTAAGAAGGATCAGATTAGAAAAATCCAAATCTACCATGTCTCTTGTCACTGTTTAAAGGCTGCTGATTTGATTTGCCTAACGGAAGGAAGGCAAGGTCTGCAGGTTAGAGGGAGGGAAGTTTTGTTTTCTGAGAACCAAAGCTCTGCTTGATCTCATGTGAAATTCCTCTGAGGCAAGTGCCCAGACAGGAGCTCGGAGGGGGAGGGGGGGAGGGGCTGGCCTTCAGAGCCCCTGGGGCCTGAGCTCTCTGCAGCAGTGGGCATAGGTCAGAGGAGTGAGAGGTTGTCATGGAGAGAAAGCTCGTGACAAAGGCCTGTGCCAAAATGCTGGGCCTTCCCACTGCTTCCTTGGGGAATGAGGGAGCCCTTTTTGGAGATGTGTTTTATTAAGCAGAGCTGGAATCGGTAAAGAGCCCACAGAGTGTCATAGCACTTTGATGGGGACAGTGGGGAATGGTTTTCTGAAGGAAAGCCTGCTTCATGGCCTGTGGGTGGCCCTCATTGGGCTCTCCCTCTTTCCTTCTTAACCTGCCTTGGTCTCTGCAGAGGTGGCTGCCTTTTGGATCAATAGCTGTGACAGGGGAGAACAGGGAAGGCCTGGTGTTGCCAAGATCCTCCCGGAGGCAGGTGGAAGCTACCAGTAGGGGGCAGCACAGCATGCACGTTAGTCTTCGGCTTCTCCCCAGTGGCTCCGGGGCA
Organism: Mirza zaza; assembly: GCA_008750895.1. Lineage (NCBI taxonomy): Eukaryota > Metazoa > Chordata > Mammalia > Primates > Cheirogaleidae > Mirza > Mirza zaza. The sequence goes on from VSMD01020730.1 coordinate 33,464, forward strand.
GAGAGCAAAAGGCTATCAGACTGTTTGCCATTTGGGTGGTTCAAGGAGCCAAGAACCTGAGCTCAGCTGTGTTTGCCCACGAAGTCACTGAGGAGGCCTGGAGTCTGGCAGTTATTTAACTTGTATGGCATTCTCTCTCTCTCTCTCTCTCTCCCCCCTTTCTTTTTCTTCATATATTTTAAAAATTCAAAAATGTATAACAGCACAATAACTTCAATGTGCAGAACTGATGTTTTAATATTTTTATCTTTTTTTGGTTGCAAGTCTTTTCCAACGAAAGAAATACTTTAGCAATTTAATAAAATAACAGATTAACAGCTTAAATTTCCTTTTTATAATCCCAGACCCTTTCTCTTTGCGCAAAGTAACCTTCATAGAAATCATCTTTTTATACTTTGTATATAAATTTGACTGTGAACACTATGTGGTATTGTTTTCTGTGTATTTTTAAAAGGTCACATAAATCGTTTTATATTATATGTATATATTGGTAGACAATTTTGCTTATATTCTTTCTCACTTAACATGGAGGTCTCTTTCTACTCAAATATATAAATCAGATTCAATCTAATTCATATATTTGACACACCTTGTATTTAAAATTTTTTGTTCCTTTATGATGGACACTTGAGTTGTTTCCAGCTTTTGACTATTACAGTGACTATTGCAGTATTCTGTTGAGTGTATTCTAATGACTGTTATGTACTTGTCTCCTTGTATCCATATGTGAGAATTTCCCTTGGGTGAATACTTAGAAGTGGACTGGGCATGGTGACTCGCAACTGTAAACCCAGCACTTTGAGAGGCCAAGGTGGGAGGATTGCTTGAGGCCAGGTGTTCAAGACCAGCCTGAACAACACAGTGAGACTTCATCTCTACAAAAAATAGAAAAAAAAAAAAAATTAGCTGTGCATAGTGGCCTGCATCTGTAGTCCTAACTACTCAGGAGGCTGAGGCAGGAGGATCACTTGAGCCCAGGAGTTTGAGGTTACAATGAGCTATGATCATGTCACTGCACTCCAGCACGGGTGACAGACACAGTAAGACTATGTCTCTTAAAAAAAAAAAAAAAAGCAGAATTTCTGGGCCACAAAGGGTGCTGGTTTATTATAATTTTCCAGGATACTGACAAAGTACTCTTCAAAGTGGTTGTATCAATTTTTGCTCTTGTCCAACAACGTAAGAGAAATTCCCTACATCTTTAGCAATGCTTTATATTATCACATTTTAAGTAGTTTGTCAATCAAGTGGGAGAAGAATAGTATGTCGTTGTTATTTTAATTTGCATTTCAGATTCCTTGTGAGATAAGCAACTTTCACATACTTCCTGGCCATTAAGGTACTCATCTGTGAATGGCCTGTTACTGTACTGGCTTCCTTTCTAACTCCAGGGTTCTTCATGTAGTGGTAGCTAAAGAGAGCGTCCCCCGGGTGGATTTCCCCAGCAGTTGGTAGCCAGAATCTCCATTGTGGTCATCTCTGCAGGTGGTAACTTACAAGGGGGAATTCTTGGAGTCTGTTACTGGAGGAACACTTGCTGACCTTTTAATCCAGCTCTTCTGTTGGTCTTTCCATTTTGACAAGGACAAGAATTTACTTATTTATCCTTCACAGTGGAAGAGTATTCTCTAGTGAATGTATTCCATAATTTCACATGGTCCTCGTGATGGTTTCCAACAAAATCTCCTGTCTGGTCCTGTATCCAAGGACAGTGGTGCTTTGCTTAACCAGCTTATTTTCATCTCATGAATACTGTGAATTTAACCACTGACCAAGTTTATAGATTAAAATCTGATGAAAATGCAATAAAAATAAAATAACCAACATAAATAAAGAAACGGTAAAGATAAATGCTTTGGGCCTATCGAGTGTCAGGCCTTGGAAGCAGGGAGGAAACAACAATGATGTAGGTAAAGAGAGATGAAGAACTCTCAGGTGATTTCAGAACAGGGCAGGCACCTTCCAGCTAACTCAGCTGGAAGGAGTGGACAGAAATCCGAATCTGTGACTCGAAAGGAAAACTTGCTCATGCTATCTATCCGTTTTGCTGTCAGTTGCATGAACACAGCGGTGCAATTTAGGGCTCTCTGGAATGCAGTTCTTATTGTGAGATCATTTAGACGAGTGAGGTCACTGTGATCTCTATTGAAAATGTTAGTGGAATGGAAATCTTGGAAATATGTATCTAAAGTGTGATAATTTTAAAGCATTTCATAAAAACTTGCTGTTGAAAATGGAGCTTTCAGTTCAAGTCTTGAACTGTTTCCTTCTTCTGTGTGTGGTGGGAGAGAGAAGGGAATGAAACTTCCTGTACGTCTATTAAGTGCCAGGCCCTGGGTATCAAACAGAACCAAGATTTTGGAGAGGAATCTGTCTTTCTGTCTTGGAGGCTGCTTTTTCATGTAACAGGGGGACAATATTTGTGTGGATCCTTTTAAAATCATTTTTCTGGTGTAGTTTTGTTGGCTCAGAAAATCTACTTATATTTTATTAAAAAAATTTTTTTTTCTAAAGAGGTGCCCACACCCTTACTGCACATCTTGTCATCATTTTCTTTCCCCTACGGGTAACAGGGACCTTTAGATGCTAAATATATTCTCCCCCCCCATTGTTTAATATGTTTTTCATTTTAACTTGTGTTAACAGCAGGGCTACATATTTGTTTTCAGTGTCTTAATTGGAATATGTTATTTATCTTAAATTTTTTTGAAAAGAAAGGGGGAAATTCATCCTGGCATAACTTCCTATAGTGCCTTTGGTGTTCATCTGTCTGTCCGTCCATCTATCCATCCATCCATCCATCCATCCTTGGAGTACCCTGTGCAAGGTACTGAGCTAGGTGCTGTGACACATATTAAGAGTTATAAAACAGATCTAACTACCTCCAAAGAAGTTGTGATTAAGAAAAGTGAATAGATAGGTATGTAAATAACTGTTGTACAAGGTAGAATATAGGAAATTCCATGATGGTGGTTTTAATAGCCATGTGTTTGTATTACCAGGAACTTTATTGATTATAAGTGACAGAAATCCAGAACAAACTTGTTAATGACAAGATGTTATTGACAAGATGTTAATGACATCTCGCCTCAGAGATGGCTGGACACAAAGGCTCAAGTGGTATTTTTAGGGTTTTGTCTCTTTATATCTGTTTAGTTCTCTTTCTTTCTGAGTGCTGACTTCATTCTTGGACAGTCTCTTTGCAGAAAATTTCCCAGCGGAAACCCTGGGCCTGTGTCTTCAGCTAAGACCCTGGAGAAAGAGCAAGACTCTCTCTCTCTCTCTCCTAGCATTCATTTATTTAATCTTATCTTGGGAAAGATTCTCCTTGATCTAATTGAGGTCACGTGCACATCTCTAAGCCTGTCGTGGTGACCAAAGGGATGGAGTTCTCTGTCAGTTCACTCCTATATTTGAGGGTTTGCAGGGTGGAGGGAGAAGTGGGTTCCTGCAGAGAATGCACTTGGGCTACGTAGGGTTTATGAAATGTGTTCCTCAAAGGAGAAATTGGTATTGTTACTGACAACGGTGGAAGGAGTGGATGCTAGGGCAGGAAAAGAGAGAGAAAGGGGAGGAATGGAGGGAGAGAGAGGGGACGGGAAATGCACTTCAGTGTTTTGGGAGGGAAAGGAGGGGGTGGCTGCTTCTCCTGGAAGGTGAGGATAGACATGACTTTGCTCGTGCAGTGATAACACCAGCATCCCTGCAGCTGTCACCATAAGGGTGAAACACCTTTGAGAGGTAGGCGATGCATTCCCAAGGTATTTTCACCTCTGTACACTGGTGATACCCTGAAAGGGGAAGAAGAACTGAACTTGTTAGGTGAAGTGATAAAAGACGAGGAAAAAATTGAAACCTGGTGAATTGGTCATTGGCCATTAAATGGATCAGTCATGGTTTCTTCTCAGTTATGCTCAGTTTTGCTCCCCTTGCTGTATTTAAAAACAGAAGATGATGCTAGGATAGGTGCGGGGGGGGGGGGGGGGGGGGGGGGGGGGGGGGGGGGGGGGGGGGGGGGGGGGACAGCACTTGCGTCACCATGGTGAGGATGGCTGGAAGTTACCCCTTCTTCATGTTATTGCCTACATTCCGAGTCACTGGTGTTCATTCTCTGCTTTGTTGCAGTTTCATTGCAAATCAGAAAAGGTTAGAAATCATCAATGAAGATGATGTTGAAGATTACGTGGGACTAAAAAATCTGTGAGTACCCAAGTCCTGTGCACATTATCACTGAGATTTTTCTTGTTCTCTACTATGGTCAGGTGGGCATTCACTGGTTGGTTCTAATGTGCATGCAATTTATGTGTTTTTATAGGACAATTGTGGATTCTGGATTAAAATTTGTGGCTCATAAAGCATTTCTCAAAAACAGCAACCTGCAGTACGTGTAAGTAGAAGTTGATTCTTTTGCTTCCCAGGACCCAATTTATTCAGTATTTCCCCCTCTGTTTATTTTCCTTTTTTCTTAACTCTAAACCTCCTTTTTTAAAGTTAGTATAGCTGTGATAATAGCTTAGAAACATTAGCTTTGATTTTGTTTGATTTCTGAATAGCTTCAGAGGGGTACTTAGAACAGGCTGTTTATTCCCTTTCATGAATTTCTGGGCCAGTTCCATCTTGGATAGAGCAATAGGCCAGCAGCAAGGAGTCTGATGTGAAAACTATGTCCTTGTACAGAGTCCTTGGTTCTTTTCCTTGGAATCATGACATGCTCCCTGGAAGACATCAAACTAGTGGAACTGAAAGAAGTTGACTTGGCCTTGACCTTTGTAGAAAACTAAAAATTACTTGTGTTTCCCCGCCCCCCTCACTCCCCCAAATAGGTCCTCTTTTGAACCTTTATTTTCTCAGAGTTTTCTGTGTGGAGAAAAATCAATCATGGGACACGCTAAAGGTTCAGGCAATTATTAAAAATAGGAAATGTTTTTCTCAAAGTCATGTTAATGCTTTGTCCAGTGAAAGTCAAATGGAAATATGGAAAATGGCAGCCATTAGGTGTTTGCTGCTAAGTCCTCTAGACAATGGCATTTAAGTCAGTAAGACATGGCCCTCTGGAGAGGCTTCTTCATTAACAGAAGCTCACCCAAGTGCAGAATGTGTCTGTATCCTTGATTGGTGCTTCCCACCCCTGGAGTTTTCAGTGGGAGCTTCTTCTGGAAGGTTGTTTCTTGTACTCATTGACCCTTTTTTTTCTGTACCAGATTCTCTTTCCAACATCACCTCGCAGGTCTCATAGTCCACAGTTTACCTATAGGACTCTCACCTGCATTATCTCAGTTGATTTTTTTTTCCGACAAGTGGTAGGGAAGATCTTTTTTTATTCCCATTTCATAGATAAAATAAGAGTGAGGAAGTTCTAGGACTTGCTCAGGTCTACAGAACATGAGTGGTAGAATCAAGACTGCAAGGCTAACCCTTCTCTAGGTTTTTACAATCTGAGTACAGGAAATAAAATTTGTACCATCTGTATAATTAGAGAATCAGCCTTTCTTCTAACATTCGTTTTTCTTTTCTTGGGGATAACAGTTCCTCGGCTGATTTCCATGCCAGTTATAAAAGAAATCATTCTCTTAGAGCAGATCACCTGGACACTCTGTTGAGATTTATTGATATGATGGAAAATGTTAATTTCATAAAGCCAATATTGTGGTTTCATGCTTTATAGGTGGCATTAATGATGAAGTCACTTTAAAAATAAAGTCTGCAAATTAAGATATAAAACATTCTGCAAAAATGTGATAAAACTCCAAGAAACTTTATTAACACATTTCACTTAAATGCTTTTTGGCATCATCTCTGCAGTTGGTTTGCCTGCACAAATCTGATGTCTGCGTAGGCCTTGATAGCATAAACAAGAGAGAAGTTGGATAGAAGAAAAAGGCAGAATGCTCTAATGCAATCACTTAAATGTAATTAATGACCTCAATGGTTAAGTTCTGGTATTTTCATTACAGCTGACCTTAGACCCAAATTACTCAACACACACATTTTACTGGCCTTTTCAGCTTATCTTTTTCTTAATTTTGTGATTTGGACAGTGGGCTATGGTTAATTGCAGTTTTATTAGTGTACTTATTTATTACTTTACTACGCTTCTTACTTTTTTTTTGTTGCATGCTATTTGTATGAGTATGAAAGCCACTTTGTATATTGTTTTCATGGTGATATGTGCTAAGATAATTTTGGTGGCATTCTTTGTACAGTACACAGCTTATATGAGGTCACATATCTGTCCCAGTCTTCCAGAGAGGTATTATTTGAAAACAGGAAACTAAAGAGGTATACATATATGGTTTCCTTAGGAGGCAATAATTGGGATATCAATCAGTGATCAAACTGCAGAAACTCTATTGATATCTGTAGCCATTGTTGAATAGTAAGACAGCAAAATTAGGCAAGTGTCAGGCAGTTATGAAGAATTTGTCATATGTCAGTAAGCTTTATATATTCACATGATGAAGGAGGCTCTTGATCGCTAAAATATGAAATTAAGTAGTTTGCTTTTGAGAAGGACAGGGAAGGAGGAAGAATTCATTCAGGTGTCTGCCTTTGCAGATCTAAGGCCTAACCTCTGCTTGTGATGAGGACCTGGGAACTGGCTTGGCTCACTCTGTCCCGAGTGTCCACATGTAAATTGCACTCCTTCATCAAATGTCAACACAGTGGGGTGCAAGGGAGCTCGTAAAGAAATGTGCAATAAAAGCTGTTTCCCTTTACTCTGGGTTACAGTAATATTGATTATCTCTTTGAGTTTCCCAACATTATAAAAATGCGTACAAGATCAGTTTATATCACTTTGGGTTTTAAGGAATTCAAATCAGACGTCTTTCTCACTCTCATCACTCCTCCCCCTCCCCTGTCTGTATTAGCGTCACGTGGAGACTGCCCAGAGCCCAGTGACTGGTCACTGAGTTTATTTCTTGGTGCCTTTCATTCCTGCCCAGCCCCTAAGAACCCAGGGACTGTGAGAAAAGCCGGTATTTGTGTTTTCCAGAGGCTTTGCAGAGGTGCTAATTAGCTCCTTTGCAAAGCTCTAGAATCAAACAGTAAGAGGATTGTTGATTTTTTTTCCGTCCCCTCTTCCTTCTTTTTGGCTTTTGGCCCCAATAATAAGTATGGTTCATAAGACTCATCCTGTTCTTTGGCCCGTAACCCTGCTCTGTGTGTGCTGACGGCAGCCCCATGGGGCGGGGGCTCCCAGGGCCACATTTTCCCAGCTGACAGGGAGAACCTTTACAGAAAGTTCCCTCTTTCTTTGCTGCTTCTCTCTCTTTTCTTTGGGAGGAAAGAGCAGGGTTTTTTATTGTTGTGTTTTTGGTTTTTTTTAAGAAAAGTAGGACTCTCTGATGAAGATGAAAACATTTTTGCCTTAAAGACTGTGGAATATATAGGCAGAATGACTTTTTAATGTAATATACACCAGTGAAACCCATTCTTAATTTGCATTCCAAAAGAAGACATTTATGTGGGCACATTTTACAACTTCCTGGTGGGTTGTTTTTTCATGTGGGTGAGCACTTTACACTGGTATGAAGAGAGAAGATGCAAGTGTAGAAGGAAGAAGGGTACCCTGTGTAGGTAGGGGTTTGGATGAGTGGAAATCTCAAAATAGCATTAAGCCGGGAGTGGACACACACACTCTTGAGTTATGAGATGCCAGAGCGGGGTGTTCTTCATTCACCAGCGGACCAGCCATAGCCTATGTGTCAGCTCTTGGATTTTGACCCTTCTCCAAAGATGACTGGTCAAACACACCAGGAAACTTCAGCGATAATTTCAATGGGCTGACACCACAGACTAGCCTCAGGTAAGGGATTGGGATCACTGTCACCCTCCGATCTACAATCTCAGCTCAACACTTGCTTTCCCAGGCAGGAAGCACACACTGAAAAGTTCATTGGGTTCTCCTGGTTTGTTGAGGTCTTGGCTGTGTTTGTGAAAGTCGATGTTAGTTTTCACATTCATGTTACTTATCAAACACATGTCTTGAGGCCCAAGCATTAAACACTCTTTAAATCAATTCAAACAATAAACAAATTCACAGAGAGAGTCAGTTGCCAGGATTATGGCTCTGAATTCCCCACCCCAAAATCTCATGGCACTAATCATTGGAAATTCTCATTCATTGAATAAAACTACATATTTAGAATGTGTCAGTAAATTCATTATTCTTTTTTGATCACAAATATGTTCTTTCATTGTCTGGCTGGTCCAGATCTCAAGATGGTATGTTACTAGAATAGTTCAAGATAACATCTGACTTATTCCTTGTTATCTGATTTTGTGTTGTTCTTATTATGAAATTATCTAGTTATCTCAGCATATGTAAACAATCTCAGCAGAGTTTTTCCATCAATAAATGTTCTTTCCCATAAACACATATTAAATTCATTTGATACTTAGGTTTTGTGTGCCACGTAATTTCAAAATACTCATGATGCTGTTTAGTTTTAAAACATCTTTTTTCCCTACTGAGTATAGTTTTAAATTATATCTTATTTTACATATCCTCCTAGTAATTGTTTCAAAGGTTGGGATCTGTAGGAGATATATAACTTGGCTCTGAATTAGTAAGTGAAAAGCAAGCTTTTAGGTAAAAAAGAGACTAAAAATAGACAAATGGAAAATATGTTCCCCTTCCCCCAAAGGCAAGAACAGTAGGCAAAACTAAGCAATCACTCCAGGTGAAAGATAATGGGATCTAAGTAAAGCATGCATAATGATCAAATAAATTATATTTTGAAAACAAAATCTCTATTTGAATACTTTGTTCCTAAAATGTAACATTTTAAATTCACTCTTAATGTTTTTGATTCCTTTCAGCAATTTTACCCGAAATAAACTGACGAGTTTGTCTAGGAAACATTTCCGTCACCTTGACTTGTCTGAGCTGTAAGTAATGATTTTGTGTGGCATTTGGGGAAAAGTTTTCAAAGGAAAGGGTAATTAAGTATTTTTTTTAAGTGAGTGATGTTGTAGATCTATTTTTATATCAAAATTCTGGAAAAATGATTTCTCAAGTTTGGGTCTCTTGGTTTTTTATTCCCTCATGAAAACATGTTCAATAATTAGAAGAAGTAGAATTCTCAGTGGTAACATATCATTAATGCTTAGTTTAAGTGTTGTTTTTACATAAATAATATTTTTTCTAATAGAAAAAGAGAAAAGAAGGGGTCTTTGTGTTAAAATGTCTACACAGCTCATGGTATCTATTTGGTTCCTGTTGGGTCCAGGACCTAAAGCCAAGCAAACCCATTCAAGGGGGAGATACTGACAGGCAAAACTCTCCCTGCTTTTGTCCATCTTGGGGAAAGGGAGCTTTGGAGGAGAGGTCATCCTTCTCCCCCCCACCCATCTTTGGGAGATTTTCTTCTAGGTTTGCCATTGCATTCAATATTTATCCTATGTCCTAATCCCTCTGCTGCAAAATGGTAAGAAAAAATATTGAAATGTGTTCATGATTTACAGCTAGCATTTCCAAGTGTGCTCAATTCTTTGTGTTAACATCATGAAGCAAATATGAGCTTTTGTCATTCCTATGGTAAGGTACCCCAAAGAGCCGTAATGCAGAGGCTTTGCAGGGCAGATATGGGCCCAGAAGGACAAGGCCTTTAATATCAGGCAATGGCTTTTGCTTAAACTGTATGTTGCCTGAATTACGGAGTCTTTTTGTGAAGATCCATCCCTATTCACAAGAAAATTGTGCAGACTGGAAGATGCCACTCGTGGAGAGACACAAGTTAATAGGTGGTAATGGGGGTTACAAGTGAAAGTCGTGGCAGTTGGCAATTATGTGGAATAAACTTAATTCAGGGAGTTGAATCACTAGTGTTTCTAACACAGGAATAGGCAGGACAAACTAAAGGAAGGTATGAGAAATAGAATAAGGTATTTGGTGGAGAAATTCAGGGCATCATTGCATAAAATTTTCTTGATGGATTAAAAATTATAGTTTTAATTTCCAATTTATGTCTTAATATTCTCCCTGCAGCATGTTTAATCAATTCATTCAACAAATGTTAATTGTGTACCTGTTATAAATCAAACTGACATGGCACTAAGCCATGGGGATGTCAGGAGAAAAGTTTCTATGTTCTAGGATTCTGTCATCCACTGGGAGAAGTAGATACCTAAACAGATAAATGTAATGTGTTATAATAACCATAGTAAAAGGAGTTTGCACAGTTAGCCGGAGGAGAAGACAGCTGTCTGCTAGTGTTGTATGGTCATAGGAACATCATTTTATTCACAACTGAAACATCCCTTCACTTCTTTACCACCTCTGCTGCTTTAATTGTACCTTCTTTTTAGAAAGACCCTTTTGGTTTTCATGCACCCAGACTCCAGGAAACATATTGGATTAGTGGGATTTAAACTGGTGGTGGGTCTCTTCTGCATTATATTCCGTATCTCATAGCGTCAAATCCTACTTTGGTGTTGGAGGGATACTCGGAGGCAATTGAGCAGTCGTAAACAGGTCTATGATGACCCCATTTTCCCCAGAGAAACTCCTGGAAAAGTCTCCAGGGATCCCTGAGATTCTTAGAACCCAAGCAGAAAACCACAGGAGTAAATGATGTTGCCAAAGCCCAGGTCCTGTCCTCGCAGAAGTCTTAAGCATTGTGGTTAATGCCAGGCAGAGTCTATGTAACGATTTTAAATGGCCTTATTTAAAGGCTCATTACCATAAATGGAATTCATCTTAAATAGGCCACGGAGTATTATAAATAAGCATTTAAAGATTTTTTTTTTCCTTGTGGTTTTTATATTCCTCCTCACTATTTCCTCTTTTACCAATAGCAGGCCACAGGCGTTCAGGCAGCATGACTGAGGTCTGAATGGTGGTGGCTTTCTTTTTGTAGACCTTCCCACAGTGGGCTGGGCAGCTCAACTGCCTTGCCCTCAAAAATCCCTGAGCTTGTGTGTGCGCATGTGCGGATGTGTGCACCCGTGCACGTGAAGGAGGTCTGCAGCTCCCTTCTGGGTTCTCTGTCTCATGTGCACTCCACTTTCCTGCCTCAATAAAACGGACTGGTTGCATAATGCAGCCAGCTGGGGGTGCGAAACCCCTGGCACTCACGCTTTAATCTTTGCTTTAGATTCAGGTGAAATTTTTTCTGCCTCCACTGACGTTTGAGCTTATTAAATGATAGCACTTGAGTCTCTAGCCTGGTCAGAAATGAGCATGCTAGCGTTCCTGAAAACTTCTCAGCGTCTTCACTGAAGATCTTCTTAATGACTGTGTAATACCCATGATAAATTTGTTATGGCATCTGTTTGCCCCATGTCGTGAGACAGTCTTTTCTATCCCATATTTTGGCTACTTCTGTTCCTATCTTGCTTCCTTGTTATTCTGTGTGGTCTCATAGCACGTTACACTCTTTAGCCTCTCCAGTGGTGTTTGCACACAACAGCAGCTCGGTAAGTATCAGATAAATAAATGAATAGTAAGTACTGTCAGGCTACGAAAGTGGTATGGCTTTCAAAGGTTGCTGGCTAGAAAGAATTCGTAGTGTGGTAGCTGATAAATACTAGCGTAGCGAAAACTAAGAAAGGAGCCTGATCTGTTTGCATTTTTGTTCCGTGTAGGATCCTGGCGGGCAATCCATTTACATGCTCCTGTGACATTATGTGGATCAAGGCTTTCCATGAGAGTAAATCCAGTCCAGAACCTCAGGATTTGTATTGCCTGAATGAAAGCAGCAAGAATATTCCCCTGGCAAATCTGCAGATACCCAATTGTGGTAATTTACTTTTAAATCAATGAGTTCTAGTTGCTGTTAATTATTCTAATTGCCTCGGTGTGGTAAAGAGTCTGGGAAGATTACCACTACCCAGATTTTATATGGTACGCTGTCGATGTCTCCAGCGAACCAGACGACATTTGTGTGCAGTGTGGGGAAATCGGCTGGGAGCAACTTTGCTGGATATTCTTTGCAAGTAGAATATTAATTTGGAATGGGTGACTCCAGCGTGCATAGAGGAAAAAAGCATACTGTTTATTCCTTTGTTTGTTCGTTTGTTTATCCATCATCCATCCATCCATCCAAAAAATATCTGCTAAGAGTGTGGCACTTGATTGGCACCCAGGCCAAGGATCTCAGGGGGACGGAAGTGCCCTGGCGGCGCGAGCAGATGCGATTCAATCCAGCACATTCCCTTACACTTGTCTTCCTGCCGGATGTCTGTGTCTCTTGATGGGGTGCCCTCGGTCTGCCCTGCCGCATGCTTCTCCCCATGTCTGGGTTTAAGATCTAATTTACCATCGTCCCCCACTCCTCTCTTCAGCGTTTTCATCTCTAGCATTTAAAAAGGCCACCACCGTATGGCAAAACCAGAGCTCACGTGAGTGCTAGTGAGTTACGAGGAAGGAAAATCAAAGTGTTCTGCTTAGGATTTTACTATTCTTCGGTGACATACCTCTGTGATACCCACATACCCATGTTATTCCTCCTTCAAAATGTGAATCAGTTAGTCAACCAGCTAACAAGCCGCGGACAACCAGTTTGGTCTTGTGGCCTAGTGGTTGGTGCCACAACAGACAGCCATGTAACACCTGGCTCTTCTCCTTGATGAACTTGTGTACTAACCACAAACAACAGATTCTTTGGTTTGGAAGACTCTCTTATTTGAGGTCTATTTTTGTTTAAGAGAAATATAGCTGCTGCTCACACCTAGTGAGAGTGTAATAAAAATAAAGATAAGTGTTTGTTTCTTACCCTGAAGGGACTTAGAAGACAGCCATCACCTTTCCCACAGATTTTTGTGTCACAAACAGAGCCCTTTGGTTTCATAATTGGGGGAATAGGGCTTTGTTCTTTTGCCAGCTTCCTTCAGCTTTCTTTGCTAGCTAGCACTTACAAAGACAAAACTTTTAGTATATATTTTTTCCTGATTGATAAGAGGGTAACTGTGCTCTGTTCTAGTACAAATTTGCCCCGCTGAGAGACATTGCCTAGAGGGACAAGAAATCCAAAGTTGAGTCACCTGGCCTTTTGGCCAGCTCCCAAATCCTCACGGCTGCTGTGGCCACATTGGCTTAGCAACCACTGAGAGGAAAAGAGTGAAAGCATCTGACTCCTGCTCTGATTTCACAAACTGCCTTTTAATAGATGTCTGCTTTGCCCTTGCCTGAAACCAATTCTATTTTTTCAATTTTAATTTTTGGTCGTATTGTCTTGGCAACATTCCAGTAACACAGCCCACTTTCCGTGTTGTTGGTAGGCCATTGTGGTTGGGGGAGGGGAAGTGCAGGGAGTGAGCTGGTCCTCATTTTTCATAATCAATTTGTCAATTTTCAGTAATTTTTGATTTATGTCTCCTACAAATTAGTCAATGAATTGTGTGAGTGTATGAGAGTGAGATTTTGCTTCCACTGTCAGGAAGGCATGGGTTTGATTGACCGATTAGGGCTGAATGGTTCTGTTCATGGTAACATTCACAATTCATTTCAATGTTAATGATGCTTTTCCAAAAGCAACATTGTAGAAGAATGTGCCAGGCCAATTGATAGACTTATTTTTCTGTCTCTTTCATGTTCTTAAATTGTTTTGTTCTTTCTCTGTTAATTTTTTAGTTTCTTTAACAGTGTTTTTTTCTTATTTATAATTGCATAAATAATATAGAGACATTTTGTTGCAAAAATAATTTTCTATATTTCAATATTCCTATATTGTCTTTTTCTCGCTCATGGGCATTTCAGGTCAATAGTCATAAATCTATCATATTCTTTTTAACCATTGTATGGTATTCATGGTAGAATATATCTTAATTACATTAAATGTTCCATGTTGATGGGCATTTCGCTTCCCTTTTTTCATTACTACAAAAGTATTTCAGTAAGCATCCTTATTCATGTGCTTTGTACATATGTACAAGTACAAAGCCTTTTCTAGAATACACAAGGAGGAAATAGAATTTTTGGTGTATATGGTTTGTATATCAAAAAATGGCTCTATCAGTTTATAGCTATCCAACAAGGTATACCTTGATATTAGCAAACTTCTCAGTTTTTGTCTTTTTAAGAAATGCTATGTCATTGTTTCTGAGTTGCATTTTCCTGATTACTATGGAGTATTATATGTTTATTGGATTGTGTTTATGCTTCAATGAGTTGCCTGTTTTATAGCCTCTATTTTTCTGTAGGGTTTTTGTTTTTCTTTCGCTTTCTTTCATTGATAGTGCTCTTTGTTTTTTTCTTTCTTAATTGTCTGGAAGTTATAAATTATGTTTCTGGTTTTTCAAAAAAATACATATAAAACAAAAATATTTTCTGCACTTATTTAAACATATATTTTCTTCAGATGTCTAAATATAATCCCCAAGAAGGCAAGAAAAGATACTTTCCTTCCCTTTACTTCTTCCTCTCAGCTCTCAGATTGTTATCATCTGAGGTTTTATTTTTAGATTATCAGCTTTTTTTGAAGATTACCAATTTCTTCATATATCTTTGACTTTTGTGTCCTACCACATCTTCTTGGAGTGTTTTTTTTTTCTTTTTGCTAGAGTATATCTTCTAATATTTCTTTCAGAGAAATATTAAAAAATAAACTCTCAGCAGGTGGAAAGTTGGACTGTATTTTTTCTTCTCAGTGGTATTGGCAGAGTAAAAGTCTCTAGGCTTAAAGCTCTTAGGACTTTGCAAGTATTGTACTCCATTCTTTTTGTGTTCAGTGTTGCTCATGAGAATTCTGAGGCCGGTCTTATGCTTACTTCTTGCCAGATAACCTGTGCTTTTTTTTTCCTGTTACTCTAGAAACTTTGAGGATTTACTTTTTATCTGTGCTAAATTTCACCACAACGTAACTAGATGTGGGGTTTAAAAATTTTTTGTTTTTAATTCTGTTTGGCGTGAGGAATGCCCTTTCAATGTGAGGGCTCGTGTCTCCAGTTCTGCAGAAGTTTTCTTATTGATTTGCTCTGTGCATTCTTTCCATTGATTCTTTCATTGAGGAATTCATGCTGGATGGACATTTGCACTTCCGGCTCCACCCTCCATACCACGCAGCCTTTCTTCCCTACTTTCCATCTGCTTGTCCTTTTGTGCTGCATTATGGGAGAATCGGTTTACTCACTACTTTGCTCTTCAGCTATTTCTCCAACTACTGAATTTTTCTCTTTCAACCATCAATTTTTAATTTCTGCAATCTCTGGTGGTTTGTTTTTGTGACTCAGATGTTCTTTTCTACATTGTTGTTCACCACATCTATAGGGTGAGCACCAGCACCTAGCATAACTGATTTTCTACTGTGAAGTTCCCACACTCATTGCTCCTACTTGGAGGTAGCTACAACTGTTGGGTGCCGAGCCAGGGTGGGAGGGTGGGTGGGTGCTGGGAAGGTTATTCCTCTTGTTACTTCAACTCTTTTCCTTACCCCCTCATCTGGTGGCTTGACCTAGGGGGACCCGATTCGGTCCTGCAATCCTTCCCTCTTGTTTTAGGTCCACCCACATCTTCCCTATTTTGTGCAGTGAATGCTTATGTGTCAGTTTTGGGCTTTACTGCTTTTTTTAAATCCTGTTCTTCTGCCTTCTCTTGTTCAGGGGTTCCTCATTGTATCTTACCCCTTAACAGTATGCCTTCTGGTTTTCCAACATGGTTCTGGATTTTAATAAAACTATTGTGTATCATTTCTAGATATTTGGGATGAGAGGGGGAGGCTTCAGGTTAGGACTTAGTCATATATTTATTTTATTTTGATGGTTTCCCAACTTTGGTTCTTTAAAGAGAAGTTAGACAAATTGAGCTGAAAATTACACTGGAGTGTTGAATTTAAAATCTTTCTCCAAAGTTCCATCTTGAAGAAACCAGACAGTAACATACCAGTGTCTTCAAGTTAGATGTCTTATTTAAAAAAAAAAAAAAAAAGATGGATTGATGATCAGCTGGCTTTTTCTTTTAGATATACATTATTTTTAAGTCACAGATTTGTGGAGTTCACCTTATTTCCACACTTTTTTTTTTTTGGATGAAACTTTTTAGCTAATGCTGAATAGGCTGAGAGTATGGTGTTGTGTGTTTCATCATTGGACACCAACAATTTGCAAAGAGCATGATCATTGCATTTAGTTTACACTTTGTACTATTTTCATTTCAATAAAAAAGAAGAGCTACTGAGCTTTTATTCCCTTACAAGATGGATTTTCTTCAAAAGTTTCACTCAAATCATGTAGGTATTATGTGGAGAACAAGTTCTCTACATTTTATATGCAAATATGCATTCTCCCTGGTTCCTAATGTAACTCTTGATCATAATAGGCGTTTGATGAATGTTTGCCGAATTGATCAATTAATAATGCATGAACCATATTATATTAATGATCAGATTGGACTAGATTTTTAACATAATGGTGCTAGTGTTTCAGTTAATTAAAAATAACTTAAATATATTATTTTAGCTGAATGATTCCATAGTTTAGTATATTTTAGTTCTTTTTGAAATTTCTGTCCCCATTGCATTTTGAGAGAATCTCATTTCTTCTTTTTTCCCTTATGCCTTTAGGGATTAATTGAACATGGTAAGCGGGGCTGGGAAGTTTAACTGCACCATTCTTGGTAACAGCACAGTCAAAATGCCTCACAGTACTTTTTTTAACAGTCCCCTCCTGTTGTGAATTACTGTAAATTTACTCATGCTGTAAACCAAGTTGTGGTCTGTTTCTTCACAAGGCCCTTTTAGGCCTAAGGAAAACTTCATTAACTGCAAGGGAACAAAACATATTCACATAAAATTGCTGCATTAGTTGGAATGAAGGAGTGCTATGAACAGTGGCACTGAAACAGAAGACTAAAGACTGAAATAGAATCATCGTAAGTGGTAATGAAGAAAGGTGATTTTTCCAGGCTGTACTGATTCATCATTCCATATAAAAATGTTCTTGCTACTTCTTTTAGTGTTTTTAATGAAATTATTTATCACATAGAATCTTGAAAAAAAATTTCTACTCAATTCCTACACACTTGGTTGAGCTTCAGCAGTTAGTCTTGCAGTATAAGCCTTTTAATCATTTCCCCTGGCTAAATGGGATTAAAGAAGCAGTGGACTTTACACTTTAATTTTTTTAATACTGTAATTATGATTTAAATCTTGTCTGGAAGAGAGCTTCTTCAGGAAGCGTTAATGGTGGATTAAATGCTCTGTTCTAAGTAGATGGCAAATACATTTAAGAAAGACAGTATTCCTCTGGGTCATATCAAAACAATCCCTCAACCCACTTTACTAGTAACTAGTAACCATAGAGAATGAGAGTCCCACAGTGAATATAAGGTGGCAATTCACTTGCTGGTTAAAGAACTGTGCAGTTACTATATAAAACACCCTTAACAGTCCCATGGATTGAAATCAGACCTGCCTTTGGTTTCCTTGTTATTTATAATGACAATTTCAGTTTTCCACTTTTCCAACCTTCAGACTTTTGTGTAGAAACTTGTAAAGACACATCGACAGAATACTATTTATGATAGTGAAGGTCAGCTTACAGGTGCCCAGGAGGAGAGACCTGGTTCTTGAATTCAATTGATTTTAATGATTTATTTTTAAGATTTACTTTGGTTTCAACCACAGTTTGTAGCACATATGCCTGTGTAGTGTATTTGTACATACTTCTTGTTTTGTTTGCTTTAAACCAGGAAAATAGGCTGGTAGTAGTTCTACTGTGTTAGCGTTCGCAGATGATTGAAAGGAAATGCTCTATTAGTGCCCTGTGTGGAAGTTAGGATGATATAAAACACTATTTTCTTAGCATATTAGCTGGATTTTTTTTCCTGGAAAACATAAAGAAGTTCTACTTTAGTGTACTGCTTTGCTTTAATTTTCTTAGAAATCAGGTTTTATCTCCTAAAATAAAGTAAACCACACAGTGGATTGTTGTTTATCTTCTTAGAATGCCAAATGAAGTTGTTTTCTTCTAATCTGTCAAATGATGTTTACTTTTTTGTGTTTGGAAGGTATGTGGTAGCTGTCACTATCATGACATGGCTCACATACTCTTAGAAGCACAATTTTCAATTTGAGCTTGGAAAGTCATTTTGCTAATTTTCTGTCATTTTTGCAACCAGGTGTAAAGCAGGCAATTCTAAGTAGGTCAGACTCACTTTGGCTTCATTCCCAGTTGTGGAATATATCTGTTTAGGTGACAAAGAAATTGGAAGATATGCCAAGAAAATAGAAAGGTAAAGGGGTAGGTTATAGAATTTTAATATTCTGTGGAGAGAGCATTAACAGGTCAAGTATTTATTTGTTTTAAATTCTTTCTATGTGCACAAACAGAAGTGAGAGGAGTGAAGACAGTGAGCAGACAAAATCATAATTTACTTGAATATTTTTATACACATCGAATGGTGACCCCACATGAAATGAACAGAGCACAGGATCCTGGAAGCAAGCTGAGAGCAAATACAAGCCAGGCTTACTGGTGATTACTGGAAAACAAAACCCAACCTTGACCTATTTCATTTGTTGCAAAGCTGAATTAATTATCCAAAGTGACTATAGATTAGTTTTTCTCAATTATTAGAAAGCAAGGACCAACATACTTTAAATTAGCGATGGTAGGACCCAGTCAATTTGGTCAGCTCTCAGGAGGTGTGCACTGATGGGTCGGAGCAGAGACATGGCAGATCCCAGCAAAGAAGGTAGTCAACCATGTATTGGTCAAGCCATGGACAGACAGGTGTGGCTCAGGGCCAGCCCCCACTCATTAGCTGTTTAGTTGTGACACTTAAGCTTTAATGTCTTTATCTGGAAATAGGAATACTAATGGCACCTACTGTCTAGGATTTGGGGGATGACTAATGAGATGATAAATGGAAAATATTTAAAATGTAGTCTAGCACATATTAGGTACCCAGTGAATATTAGCTATTAATGTTATTACTATGATCAATAGGAATAGTTTGCTTTAAATATATTTTTATATGAATTTCTATATATACATCTTATATTTTGTTAAATTGCTTCAGATAAAAATAACAAAGCTACAACAGGCATCATAACTCAAAGAAATGATTAAGTATTCAAATAAGGTTGGGGAATGTAAGATCATTGAAAGTTAAATGAATAGTTCTTTATAGCAGGACTTCTCAGAGCTTTTAATACGTTAATGTGCATTGTGAAGAGCTATAGTTCCCCACAGGGTTTTCTTTTCTTTTTTTAATAATCTTGGAATTTTTTTTCCTTAGAGCATCTTAAGGAATTAGAGTTCCTTAGAACACACTTTGGGGGGAGTCTGGTGGACTAGATGACTACTCAGGTCCATGTCAGGTTTAAGAATAATAGTTGTAGAAACAAAAGCCCAGTGAACAATTGTCCAACACCCATTGTATAAATTCCTGCCCCTCAAAATGTGTCAGGGAACAGGGGGGTTTGTTAGAAATGCAAATTCTCAGGCTCCAACCTAGACCTACTGGAAAAAAAAGCTACATTATTAACAAGACCCTTCTGGTGATTCATAAACACATTGAAGTTTGGCAAGCCCTGGTCTAAAGAAAATCAGCTTTCTCACTGTGTGGTTAATGATTTTTTGCTGAGGTCTGCAGGCTAGTATGTCTTCCCTGAATGAATCCAGATCAAGAGATATTGACACAGAGGTGTCCTTCTGCCTGGGACACTGGTCGTCCCTTATCTGCAAGGAGAATGCCCAAAGGAAGACACCGTTGTGCTTTGAATCAGGATCCCATTGCAGCAAGTGCTCGCAGCCTTTGAAAGCATCGCTGGCCGTTGCTCTGTACTTGTACCGATTTCAGATCTTATTAAGCCAGGAAGTAGTGCCTGGCAAATGGTTTATCCCGCCTTGGCTGTTCATGCTTCCCAATTCATTTTTATTGTGCTAATTAAACCTCAAGTGATATTTCAAGTACAGATTGTTTTTTCCATTATTGAATCTTTGGCCAGCGTATTAATGCTGTAGCATTAACGTGAGTCAGATGCTTAGTCATTTGTGGAAGACTTTACATTTAAAAGATCTAGACTTGGCCAATTTTGCACAGATTCCTTTGAAAACTGCTATGACAAGGTGATACAATTTCTCTATAAATAAAGGAGACTCACTCTTTTCTCACGGAATAGACGTGTAAGTATTTTTTAAATGACCCAAATTCCTAGATGATGGAGACACAGTGGTATTTATGGTCTGTGCTACAATAGATATGTGCAGCCCAGGTGGCAGTGGTGAGATCCTGAGCTGTAGGTCTCACCCTGTGGAAGGGCTGGCATTTTGTGAAAGTGAGTCTGTTTCTCATCTTCCATAGTGGGAGGTCAGTCAATAATGCTAAAACAGAAAAACCAAGAAGTAGCAATATAAGCATGATATTTAGTGATGATCAATTTAGTGGAGATCAATAACAAAAGCAGTTAAAAGAGATGAATTGAGTGTCTTTGGGAAAAGGAAATAGGTCCACATGGGTAAGGGGGGTAAAACTACCATTTTTCACATAGTAGCGTGAATGTTTTTCATAAGTTTTGTAGAATTATAGACTCTTCTAATATGTGACTATATATTTGATTAATAAAAACAAAATGAAATATATATTTTTCATTTTGTCACCCAGATCATACCACTGACTTCAAGGAGATTTTTTTCACTAAGTAAGCCTGTTTCTTATGTCTTGCCTTGACATGCTTCTTAATAAATTAGAAAGCTTAATTGTCACAGAAATTAAAAGAGGCAAAAATGACTCACCCAAGGCCACACAGTTAGTGTGTGTCAGGTATAGGATCCAGGGCTAATTCCTATTTACTGCACTCTCTCTCTCTCTTTTTCTCTTTTAAGCTTCCTTAGAGAGTTTATTAATTTATTTAAATTTCAGAATATTACAGGGGTACAAATGTTTAGGTTACATATATTGCCTTTGCCCCACCTAAGTCAGAGCTATAAGCATGTCCATCCACCAGACAGTGTGCATCACCCCCATTGGGTGTGAATATACCCATCCCTGCCTCCCCTTCTCACCCAATGAATGTTACTACCATATATGCATATACGTGTTGATCAGTTAATACCGATTTGATGGTGAGTACATGTGTGCACTCTCTCTTAATCATGGTTATATATTTCATTGCCCTGTACAACTCTGGGCATTAGGGGCTTTTGTGAAATCCTGTGAAAGATGTAGCATTGCTCTTTATTGGGTGCTCATGATCAGAAAGAGTTCTGAAGGGGGTCTCACTAGCTCCTGAAAGCCAGATCCTGTTGGGAAGTCTTCTTCCAATGGTGGGAATACCATGAGACAGACTGTACATATATTGTTCAAGCATCCTTTCTGTGATAAAGAATGATGGCTTTGCCAATAAGGACTGCATCATAAGAGAAGGGTTTATGCATAGTAATGTGAAGATGATGGGTCAGATACTGTCAGATGGGTGGGTTAATTGCAGTTTAATGGCTGTTAAAGATGAATTGCTTTTACTGACCTCCAGGTTACTTCAGAGTTAATGATGTATCATATCTGTAGGACACTAGCTATGGGAGTCAAGGCAGTCCCAAGCAGAGTTTCTGATACCAAGTGAGGGACAGTCTCAACTAGCAGCACCTGACATGTTGGTGTATCTTCTGGAACCCATCTATATGTCAGAGATACTATGATTTCTATGTGGTTTAAAGCAGTGTACACACTCAATAGGCGTGATGGTTTAATGAAAGGATAGCAGCATCGATAAATGAACACATAGCTTTTGAAATATAAAGGTATAAAAACAATGCTCTGCTGAAATATTTAAAAATGTTTATAAGGTTCAAAATTTCATCTGATAACAAATACATTCTCAGGGTTTTCCAGTAAAAAGAACTTTTCACTGGAGTAAGGATCCATTTGCTTTTTTTACCATTATATGTTAAATAGAATGACCAATTTTACCTATAATATTTAAGTACGATTTATATAACTTTGAAGCATTCTAACATGGTAATAGTTCAAGCTTCATGTCTTTGAAAAATGCTTTGAAAGTATATTTTCTTCAATCGTCTGACTCTTTCAAAATGGAGATCTGGTAGTATGTTAGAGTCATAAGAGTTATTTAATGCAAGAAAAAGATTTTTGCAAAAAATTATAGGTGCATCTCTTACCCTTTGTATTTATGAGTATAAAAAAGTGGAGGGGAGGAGACAGAGAGGGAGGAGGGAAGTGGGGCGACATAGAAGACATACAATGTCAGCCCATGGGTACAATGCCTATTTATGCACAAAAACTGGATTAGTAACTATAGAACAGAAAAACAGGTGGAAGATACTACCATATACTAGCGCTTTTTTTAAATAAAAGGTTATTCTGCAATACTACTTTCCAGAAATGTGCATAATTGATTTTTAGATCTAATGACAGCACTTTTTTGGTCCACATTGAATCTATAAAGCTTATCAACCTGGCACTTTTACAGATCAACATAAGTCAGTCTCAGAAAGTAAATAATGATTGATTTTAAAGCATAAAGAGTTTTCGATTTGTAGTTATCCTTTTGATACTGTATTTAACTATTTGTGTATGTCTCTGTTCACTTTTCTTGCTCACAGGTATGCCATCTGCAAGCTTGACTGCACCAAACCTCACCGTGGAGGAGGGAAAGTCTATCACCTTATCTTGTAGTGTGGCAGGAGATCCAGTTCCAATTATGTACTGGGATGTTGGTAATCTGGTTTCCAAACATATGGTAAGGCTTGTGTTTGTCTCTGTCTTAATAGGGAGACAATGAGATTGTTTCAGAACTTGGGAATGTAATAAACCTAGCAATGATTTATATTTTATCGGGCCCTGTGTAGAAATTTATGAAGAATTTTGATGCACATATTCTTCCTATTTATTCTTAATTAACAAAGGCAGGTTTTGCATTTTAGTTTGTTGCATACCCAATAAATTGGAGAGTCTTTATATCCCTAGTGAGCTCTTTGTGTCGTCGTGAGCAAATTGAGGGACTCTCCCTGTGGTCTCTTCCCTTGGAGGAAGGTAGGTAGGAACTGGAGGATTAAGTCAACCTCACACACTAAGCAGTTGAAACCTAGAGAAATAGAGTAACTTCTGATTTACTTCGTTGCCTGAGCCCAACTCAGGCAGGAAAGTTTTTCTAATGTTGTATATATATTTTTTTCTAGTTAGAAGAAAGCCCAAATCTTGTCACTTTGGGATCAATCTTAATCAAGATTATTTTTGTCTGTTAATTCATTTGTAGAATGAAACAAGCAACACACAGGGCTCCTTAAGGATAACTAACATTTCATCTGATGACAGTGGAAAGCAAATCTCTTGTGTGGCAGAAAATCTTGTAGGAGAAGATCAAGATTCTGTCAACCTCACTGTGCATTGTACGTAATCAGACTGGCATGTGTTTTTAATAGCAAATGATCGTGAACACGCCTACATTCGTTGCTGGGGCACTCTGGGTGTTGCTTAAGTTTGCTAAAAAAGTATATGCAGTGTTTCATGCATACTTAACTACAAAGCAATCTTTCATTTGTTTGATTTCTACTTAATATCTCTTGCTCATGCATTATCTTTCTTTTAAGCTTCTTTTTCGATTTTGAGCTTGTCATTTTGTGCCTCGTTTTTCTGATAGAACGTACTTTGAGGTAGTTGTTCCCTCTTTTTAATGTTTTAGCTTAAATTCTCCTAAACCAGTTTCTAAAGAATGTTCCTTTATAAAATGAATATGATGCTTTAAGCTTATGATACCTAAAATATTTTTTGGCTGTTCACAAACATCTAATTGTACTGTTAACACAATAAAACCTCATTAGTTTAACATCAAGTTTCTTTGAGGAGGTAGGAGGAATCCTACTTAAATTATTGAAAATCATTATCACCTGCAGAAAACTAGAATTATTACTAACTGTTTTAAATTTCTGTATACATTGAAACTAAGATAAAAGACATCAATGCTTCTTAGTTAAGCATAAGTACATCATTTTCTAGTATTATAAATAATACAACATATACCTTAAAATTTCAGATTGTGGCATTCAGTGTGAATGTGTATTCAGTAAAACACACACAGACACTTCATATCATTGCAAATTCTGAGCTGGCCTGGTATAAATTAATGAGGTTTTACTCTGTTTGGATTAGGATTTGGGTGAGAAAAACATGAATTGGCATGTGTGTAATTATGTGTACAAATTACACACGTGTAGACCCATAGCCATAGCTGATGTCCATATTGTGGTTAACACTCACTTGCAGCACACATTTAGTGTGTGATTGTTGGAGTGAATGATTGAAATCACCAACTGTAATCCTCTGTCATTGTTAGTACCAGCACTATGTCCACTGAGTACTGGACTCATAATTTCTCATCATTTTGACTCACCCAGAAACTCGAAGTCAGTGTTATCCCCAAACATATGCAACCACTTCCAACTTTATGTCCTTCAATCAGCACCTCACCCAAAAGTTATTTGAGCATGGTGGAAGGAATAAGTGGGCCCCGGGCATAGGGACCTGGGATGGTGGGAAGAAGGTAAGTGTGGCCCCTACCCCACCGAGGTCCTTGCTGTGGTTGGTTCATAACGCTGACCTTCCAGTATACAGAAATGCACCTTATTTTGTGTAACTGTTAGATAGTCCTCCCAAATTGTATTTAAATTGAATTTTTATACATGAAATCATAACATTAAAGCTATTTTACTTTTCAAATACTATTTTAAGGAGACCTTGAGAAATATGTGATAGAGCAAACAACTAAGCTTTGCAAATTTAAAATTTAGTAATATTGCATTTCTTAAAAGTAAGGAACCCTATTACAATACACATTTGCAGAGTTCAGCAATGCCACTTGCTCAGTTATGAGGAATTTCACTGGTAACTGGAAATCTTTCTGTAGATTATAAAGGTGACTTAGGCAATTTTATCAGCTTTGCTGCTCTCAGGTAGTATTCTGAGAGGATTTGCCTGAGCACAAACGAGAGGGTAATGTTAGATTATCTGCTTTCTATTAAGGACATTCATACTTGAGTGTTTTCTCAATTTAGGTTAATATCTGTGTGGTCATCATGGTCTGAAGAATTGTTCTTATCTGTCAAAGTTTAGGTAAAGAGTAGAAGGCATAAATGATAAAGGATACTAACAGCCAAGATAACCACAGCAAGGACCCTACTCAGAGTGTTTGTGTGTTCCCAGGCTAGGATGCCTTATGTTTTCTACTCTTTTTGTGTGATGAACATGTACAATCTAAAGGCAGGTATGAGACGGAAGGGCTACTGCAGGAAGCACCAGACCAGAATTCTTACTCCAGATCTGACTCAGTCAATAATCTTGACCAAGTCACTTAACTTTATTGAAGTTTGGTTTCCTCATCTGAAAAATGATGCTGTTAGATCTCAAAGGTCTTTTCCAGTCCTGATTTTATAATTATCAAAGTTAGGCCACATTAAACCAGTGATGAGGGATTTTCCCCAAAGTATAAAGTGCTTTTTATACTTAAAGTTGGAATAATTTCTAGTCTGTTTGTCCAGGCTTAGACTGGACCCTAGACATTTAAAGGATTAAAACATTGGCATATAGGAGCCTAGCAAAAATAGACCATACTGTAATGAAATGTGACGCTTTAAAGAGTATTTGCTATGGACAATCAATAAAAAATATTAGTTTATCATACTTTATAATAATCATCAGCAGCAGTGACATTCATTGCATTGATAAGTTCGATCTGTTTTAGAAAAGTTATGTCAGATTAGGGCTTCAGGTAAAATTTGCAAAGTCATTTCTGTTATTTGTATTATTCAGGGAAGAAGTACTATGAAAATAGTGTCCTTCATTTTTTTGATGAATCTACATAATATCAAGATACATATATTAGAAACGAAAGCCAACTTCAAATGAACCTTTTCCGCTATCAGAAATCTCTTGGATCTCTTTGGAGCTGGTTCTTATTTACACTGAATATATTTGAAAAATGACTGTGAAGCATGGGTCTTCAGTAGAGCAGAGGAAGGAGTCTCTCTGAAGCCCTCTGTAGGGAGTTAAATCCACCTTGATGATGATACAGAATATTGAAGAATTCCAGAGTTGCTGGTCATGTGTTTTCTTAAACCAAACAATGGTTGAATAAATTCCCTATCAATGGCACAGAAATCTGGAGATGGTGAGAATTCTGAGCTTTCTGATGCTATTAACTCTCTCTTTTTCAATTTAGTTGCACCAACTATCACATTTCTCGAATCTCCAACCTCAGACCACCACTGGTGCATTCCATTCACTGTGAAAGGCAACCCCAAACCAGCGCTTCAGTGGTTCTATAACGGGGCAATATTGAATGAGTCCAAATACATCTGTACTAAAATACATGTTACCAATCACACGGAGTACCATGGCTGCCTCCAGCTGGATAATCCCACCCACATGAACAATGGGGACTACACTCTCATAGCCAAGAATGAGTATGGGAAGGATGAGAAACAGATTTCTGCTCACTTTATGGGCTGGCCTGGAATTGATGATGGTGAGTACCTGATGCTTTTGCATGTGGGGAGAGGATAGGGCCTAGAATTCAACTGCTGACAAAATCATGTGAACAATAAACCATCCACAAACCCAGAGTCTTAAAACTCCATTATGTGGTCTTGCTCATGGGTCTGTAGGTCAGCTGGAGTGGTTTTGTTCCATATATATTTATTCTGGGATTCAGAGTGAAGAAGAAGCAGGTACGTAGGAGATCTGCTTCTTACGAAAGCACAGAATGAAAAAGGACAACTGGGAATGTGTATGTGAGGCTTCTTAAGGGCCAAGTTCAGTGTTCTTCAGTCTGTATGCCATTGGCTAACAAAGCAAGTCTTTGGGCCAAAACAGGTCCAGGCGCAGGGAATTGTACTCCTCCTAAGAAGGTGAGAAGGGGAGTGAATACTTTTGAATAGTTATCTGATATATACAAGATTACTAATTACTGTAGAGTGCTCGGGTATTTCATGAGAAAAGAATTATTATCATCATCACAAGTGTTCAGTGAGATTTTATACCTGTAATGGTAAAACTCATGCAAAAACATAAACAAATGAACTGTGTTTGGTTGGCTTATGAAATATTTAAGATTTATTTTCTAGCCCCTTATCTGTTGGAATGGAGAATCCTGCTTTCTTATTCATGGGCAGAAAACCAGTGTTCTGGACTGTTTTGCTTATCTGGGCTGAGTTGACCATCACCTTATCAGATCTTGAGTTGTTTTTTCTAGGAGTGGTGATAGTATCTATCTGGGGCTTGGATTGGGGAAAGATCACTAGCATCAGGGGTCCCCTATGTGGCCAGGAGGAGAGAGTCACCGTGAGCTTCAGTAACAGTGGGACAATTGTTCTGTGTTCACCTGCTTCAGATAATGTCCTACAGTAGAGTATTCTTACCTGCTCAATCTTGTTGCCCAAATGCTTCCTACCAGGGTGGAGGCGGAGGCCTTTATTTGGATGTTGGGACCTGTACATGAGTAGAGCTCCTCACTCTGATAGCTCTGAGTTAGTCCAAGTCGCACAGAGATGACTTGGTAGAGAGAAGGGAGAATAGAAACCTGGAGACCTGTGGGGCAGGGGCTGCTTGGGCAACATGTCGCTGTGTGGCTCACAGGGGGCGCCACGGACAAAGGTGAGCCCGTGCAAAGCCACCTTTGCCAAACAGTGAATGAGAATGCAGTACTTCTCATTACAAAATAAGTTCCTACTATCCTGCTGTTTACTTAACATCTCTTAAAATGTACAGGCTCTGGTAGTGTTTTCAAAATGTGATTTGAATTATGTAAGTTTGATTTACAAACAGCCCTTCAGGAAGACATAAAACGAGCTATGTTTGGACGCGATACTCAGACACCCCTGGCTGCTGTTGCCTTTTGCATTAAATCTTTCTCTTAATTGAGAGTTTAGCTGCTTGGCTACAGTTGCTGTAGTAAGTCTCTATATTACTGTGTTTCTTCCTGCATCATTGAGGGAATACCGACTTCATAGTTAAATCTGGGGACTCTGATTTGGGACAACACTTTTTGTTCCTTCTTGAATAAACTTCTTATTTGTGAATAATTTTGGACTTGCAGAGACGTTGCAAAGGTAGTACAGAGAGTTCCCAGTATCACCCCATCCCCCACTGCTAACATCTTACTACTAAGAGACTTATATTGGTACATTACTAGTAATTGAACCTTAGACTTTATTTGCATTTCATCAATGGCCTTTTGAAACTGTCAGGGTGAAACTTGATTCATGGTGAAGGTCTAGAGTTTAAAAGCTATCAGAAGTGATCTGTGTCCTTTGATATATACACAGTACTTACTGTGAGTGTAAAGCCAGTAGCTTCTGTTTTAGGTAAGATTTTGATGTATTTTCTTTTGAACATTTCTATACGGCATTAATATTTGGTAGAGCTGAACTCCTTTTATCCATGTGGCCTCATTTTTATTGATATCTCTGTTCATTTTAACTTAGCTAGTGATGGGAAAAGATTGTTTTTCTGGCATAAGAATAACTTGGAGTCTCTCAAATATTCCCTTTAAAAGAAATAATTTTATTTCTTGTATAAAATAAAAATGAAGCTAAATTTTATAGAGATGTTTTCCTCTCTCTCTTCTTGTTCATTTACTCATTTTTGCCAGGTTTTTAAAATACAAATATCTGCTTTTAGAAAAGAGTGTTTTTTTTTTTTTTTTCTTTAACTATATACTCAAGTACTAGCTATTCAAGGAGTAATAAATGAAAGTGGAAATAAAGGAGACTTGGCGCAGAGGGAGGTGGATGTAAATGGCCCTACTGGGCCATAAACCAGTGGGACCAATTAGATGTTGACCCCACTTGGCTTGGGTAGAAACTTTGTGGGTATCGATGAGACCCATAGCCATAGCATACAGATAATGACCTTTCTTAGAATTGCTTCTTTTCTCTCTTGCCCTCCCTTAAAACTAAAGGAAAATAAACAAATAGAAAAAGAAGAAAAAGAATTCTGGCCTAAAGATACATTTCATGTTAAGAACTGCTAGCAGGTTAAGTTTGGCCTTCATATTCCAGCAGTATGTCTGCTGTTGTCATATAGTACTTGATGAAGAAGTTTAGCTTTCACAAATCTTTTTGGTAAGAAGTTTCACTTACTTTTCCCCCCAGCTGTTTTGCTGAGATCCTCCCCCCTCCCCTTTTTTTTTTACATTGCAAGTTTCCTGGCTTAGAAAGAAGCAGGCCGCCTGGGCTCACCCGGACGCCCGTTGCATTCCACACAGAGCCGGGAGAGCTCATGCGACAACTCTGGGGTCCCTTGGAGCGTGTACCCCTCATTCAGCTTAGAACTGAGATTTCTGTGCGATGGCCACTTTGCTTGAGAACTCGTTTTTGAGAACAGAGAATGAAGAATTTCGAAAAAAACTGAAGCATAAATAAAAACAAGTCGACCAAAAGTCCCCAAAACAAAAATTGGTGAGGATGGAAGAGGAGGGTCTGATTGGACGTAATGACAGCCCTGAGAGCCTTTACTGCCCCATGGTGTGCTACACTGGGACACTGGGACGGGGTGGCAGACGCTCTGATCCCCACTTGGAGGATGGGTGGGGCAGATAGACTTTGATCCAGCATCAGCCCAGGCCAAGGTGGTGCCTCTCCCAAGGCGTGAGGAGGGAAGGCAGACATTAAAGGGGAGAGCCCCAACAAACCAAGATCCCCACGTCCTGTCTTTTGAGAGTGCTGGCCCATGCAGACTCCACCACTGCCCCAGCTGGGTGCTAATGTGGAAGGACAGGTGCTATCAGATCTCTAACGTCAGCAGGACCCCAGACACCAAAGCCAATGCCTTCCCTGTCTGTTAATCACTGGAAACCTGGCTAGTATAGCTGAGAAAGGGAGAAAAGACTTTCTCAGACTGCAGACACTAAACTGATCATTTTGGATCCCACATTTAAGAACTTAACCCAGGTCTGGTTAGTTTGGGGTTGTATTGAAAGCAACTTTCAGCTTCAATATGAAATCTAGAGCACCGTAGTATACATCTTTCTAGCACACTGAAGAGCGTAACTTGTGACAATCAAACTGTGGTAGTTTTATTTTATTTTTCCATTGTCCCTTTACAATGGACTCACTAGGAGGAGTCTTCCTGGGCTCCCAGAGCAGTAGCTTCCAGCACCTTGTTACACATTAGAGTCAACTAGGGGCTTTTCGCTATTATTTTATTTTATTATATACTTTTAATACACATTCTGTTGCCTGCCTTTAGCAATTCTGATTCAGTGGCTTCCAGATGAGACTTAAATGTTGGCATTTTTTGTTTTTAGGATTCCCCAGTGATTCCAATGAGTAACCAAGGGTGAGCCTCCCTGCTCTAGAGGAGAACTCAGCTATGCAAAATTTTTTTGCTCCTGACTGAGTAACAATCTTTTGGTCATTTTAGGCTGCAGTCAGAAGCTCAATTGAGAAATAGCACATCCAATTTGAGCTAGAAATTAAAACTCTGGGCTTGATCTCCTGGCCAGCCAAGTTCAGGCTGGAAGAATGGGATGGGGGCTGGAGTTTGCTGAGATTTCATCCCCTCTGCTGCCCAGGTGGAAGGGGTTGGGTGTGGGGGATGGCAGGGAACTTTGCTTGCTGTTGAGACCTGGGAATGTTCAGTGCTGGTACTGGACTATCTTTCTTGGATACTTCTGTGGGTTCTTGGAGATTCCTTTCTCCGCAGTGTGCATGGCATGACCAAACATACCTCTGCTCTAGCTGGTGGAAGCAACTTCTTCCTCCAGGAAGGAGCTTTGCATTGTGGGGGTCCCTCTTTCTCTCCAGGAGGCCCTGTTGACAAGACCTAATGCTCCCCACACAGGCTTTCTTCTGTGCTGCCTCTGCCTGGTCCACAGGGAGCACTCATGATGCCTTGTCCCCTGGGTGTACAGGTGGAACCAAAGGCCACCTACATCCTGCAGCTGCAGGTTGCTTTCTCCTTCCCTGGCAAGAGTCAGGCCTTGTCCTCTGAGCTGTCCTCCTAAAGGAAACACACTTCAAGCTCTCCAAGTGGCTCTGTGGAAGCCGTTGGTGGGGTGGTGGCATGCCATGCAGCACTTCCCTAAGGAAAGTTCTTTGTAAGTCCTTCCTTGCCGTCTCCTCCTGGGGACGTCTTAAAGTTTCAAGGTGAATCAGGCATTTCGAAGGACATAGGTCCAGTTCTCAGCTAGTTCCTTTGTGAATTCTGCCTCTGAGTACCTTGCATCCACTTTGGTGTCAGTTACCAAGGCAGGAAGAGTCTCATTAGCATGCTGTTATGCTAGAATCTGGGGACGTTGCATAAGGTATCAGCTCTGTCTGGAGGTAGGGGAAACAGAGGGGGCTGGCTACCGCTTGTAGTGAGTTACAGAGCTCAAGACGACGTGGATCCTTCTTAGTAACCTGGTGGGGGTGAGGTGTGGGACTGAGAAATAAAGCATAGCCTCTCCCCCTATAAAGGAGAATACCTTGAGCACCCATGAAATGATGAAAAGTGGAGAAACACTTGGCCTTGCATTTCTGCCCCTTGCTCCTTTTTGAGGTTGCTTCATCCTGCCTCTAAGAGATCAGCTTCTAATTCCCAGAGGTGTCCCTGCCCTGGTACTAGGCAGGGCCTAGCTGAAGGCACACAGAAATTATAAACATTGAAGAATAAAGGCACCCCTTTGAATATTTTCTGTAGAAGCCATTGAACAGAGACTATTAAGTGGAATAGGTGGAACCACTAAGATTTTGCTTTTAATGAGATAAACTCCTGTTACTTGCTCTCAATCCAAATGACTCATTCAGATCTGATATTTGAGCTTGGAATCGTATGCATAGTTAGTCCCCACTCTCCACATTATTTAAACAGAAGCTTTGATATAGTGGGAAGGGTTTGGATTTTGGACTCTGGTATGATTTAATTTCAGATCTGAGTTCCATCCGACCCATGTGGCTTCGAGTAATTTTCTTCATACCTGGGAGTGTGGGATGTGAATTTCCTCCTCTGTAAAATGGAGGGTTCTAGTATCTACTTAGAAGGTTGTTGTGAAGTTGAGCGTATCTGAAGTGCCTGATACAGTGCCGGGCACACGGTAGGCACGCAATGTTGTCCTCTTCTTAGGTAGGCACTGAGGGTATCGTAAAGGAGGTGCACGTTTCTCACCTCCCTTTGTGTTTATGCTTTGTAGCCATCAGGGAGGGAGAAATTTTCCACCCAAAGGTGCTTTTATTGCAGACTGGCTCTACCCTTCCTTATTTTACTACATGAGCGTTCTAGACTTGGCCCCTTAAGGAGAAAACTAAGTCAGGGTTTTGTTCCTAAAGAGGGTGGGTAAATGTTGGCTCTCTCTGCTGTCTAAGCTCTTTCTCCTCCCCCTCCTCATTTGGAATGAGGTCCTTACAGGTGTCTTTGGGAAGAAAACCAACTTCCTGTGTTTTCTCCCTTTTTTTATAGCTGTGGTCAGAGATACCCTGCCCCAATATTTGGTTATCTGACTCTTACTCTATGTTTCATTGAAAAATTGTCATCCTTTATGCCCACTGGGATTTTTTTGACTGGGGTAAAAATTCTCAGTGAGTTGTAAATCAGGGCTTCTAAGCTTTAATGCTTATGCAAAACTCCTGGGGACTCTGTTAAAATGCAGATTATGATTCAGTGGATCTGGAAAAGGGCCTATGATGATGCACTTCTCGCAGGCCCCCAGATCATGCTGATGTTGCTGGTCATGGACCCCACTGTGAGTAGTGAGGTTGCCCTCCAGGACCTGGAGGAGCCACTGGAAGAACTGGTTAGGCATCCATCACGATGACCTCACCTGTGCTTCCCGAGGATATAAAATAGTCATAATGATACAAATCTAGACTAGATGGTGCACAGAGATGACTTCTAATTGCTTTGGCAAAAAGTAGGATGAATTCAATATGTAGCTCAGGAAGGCTTGGGAGAGTGAACAAAAGTTAGAGACAGTGGTTGTAGACGCACACATACCGAGGCAAGTGTTATCTGAGGATTCTCCAAAGATTCTCATGTATCCTATTTAGCTTACAGGCCAAAAATAAAGACTTGTGTAAGATGAAATTGATCCACTATGTGGCTATCATTGGAATTCAATCCTACACATAGAAAAGTCTCTTCATGAACAGGAGAGTGTGCATAGACGCTGAGTGGTGATTAGAAGTGATGAGGGTTTCTTTTTAAGCAGACTTTGAAGCAGAAATTAATGGCAGAGACATTGCTTACGACTTAGTATAAGGAAGAAACTGGAGACTTTGTTCATATCTTCTGATTAGATAGCACAAGTTGCAAGAATTTTGAAGGTCGGTCAGATATTTCTATAAAGGCAAACACATTGATTAAGAGTAGATTCGTTTATTGAAATCGTTTCCCAAGTGATTTAATGCTATAGGCTTTGAGAAAACCTAGCCAGAGCATTAGATGATAAAATACCCTTGTTTTAAAGCTTACCATTCTTTAGGCAGAGCATAAAGAGTGTCTCTGTGGCCCACTCATTCAGGAAGAATGTCACAGCTCAAGAATGCTCATTCACACAAGCAGTGGGAGTTGGTGACTTATGCTTCCTAATTCAGGAGCTCTTGCCTCCTATGCGAAATGCACGTCAGGAACAAACTATAAATATTGGAAGAGCTTTTCCCACAGCTACTCCTTTCGTGCTGCTTTATCAAAAGATTCATGACGTCTGAATGAACTAGTTCTCTGCAGCACCTAGAATTGCCCCAAACTGGTGGATTTAGATTCGGTGTACTTAGGCCAAAGAACATGGAGAGAAGAAATTTCTCCAAATGTTATGCATTAAAAAAATGTAAAGCTTCCTTTGGCTTTATACTGTTCGTCCCTTAGGCTATTTGTCAGGACCCATTTCTTGTCCCAGGGGTGAAAGAAAGTTCTACCTGCTTTTTCTACCTTAAATAACCGAGGGGAGCACGGTTTGGCCATAGATTCATAATAATCATGATAATTAAGATTTATACTTAAATAGCTCTTTATATCTCAGGAGTACTAATGTTAATTAATTATGCTTCCTGAAGCTCCCGAGGAGTTGCCAAAGCCAAGGCTATTATCCTCTCCTGTCTTAGGGAAGACTCCTTTGTTACAGAAAAAGGGAAGAGACTCCCAGTGCTGCGTAGCAAACCAGTGGTTCAGCCAGAAGTGAAACCCAGACATCCGAATCCCCAGTGTTTTCTGGCCCTGAGTTCAACCTGCTGTTCAGAAAGGGAAGAAGAGATGGAGCTGAAAATCAAAAGGCTGGTCCCTTATGTGTTAGACAAAAACACTGTTGACAAAGCAAGGACAGTATATTTGAATGGAACAGATATTTTGCTATTGTTTTATCATATAGAATTCTTTGAAATATTTTTCAAGATCACACTAAACA
The DNA here is from genome assembly GCA_008750895.1 of Mirza zaza. NCBI lineage: Eukaryota > Metazoa > Chordata > Mammalia > Primates > Cheirogaleidae > Mirza > Mirza zaza. The sequence goes on from VSMD01020730.1 coordinate 67,738, forward strand.
GAGTCTGCAAATAGAATTGAAAGAAAAGTCTTTTTTTTTTTCTTCTTCTTCTTTTTTTTTAATAGCATTACAGGGATCCTAAAAACTTAAAGGAAGGAAACAGATGTGTCTTTCTGGCCTCCCCATTATTTTTATCTTGGTAGCAGAATGGAAAATGAACCATACTGTCAGGTTTCTTCTCGTCCCAGAAATTATTTTTTATTCTACAAATGCATTTTTCCTTTAACTGTAGAATCTTACAGTTAAAAAGTCGTAAAGATTTACTCACAAAGATTTACAGACAGTCATAAGATTTACTCATGAGCTATCACTGAGGTTAGAAGGTTGAAATAAAAAGGGCCCACTTTAGGTTATTTTAGCATGGAATTAAGAGCCTAGTGAAGTGCTTGGGTTTCGTGCTGTTGAGAAAAGAAAAAAGTGATTCTGTCTCTTATGTGTAGAAGCCTAAATGCCCTAAGAGTTCAGTCTCTTGGCGGTGCCCAACTCACCCGCTCACTGGATCTTGGTCAGGAGGGTGGCCGTGGCTAGGCTACAGTCGCCTCTGTTCCCTTCACTGGGGACCCTTCAGGCTGCACTTGGGACTGGCCACTCCTTCCCATAATTCTTGACAACATTCCTTAGGTCAAGAACAAAGTAAAAGTGAGTGTGGCACCTTAGGACGCTTAACAGTCTCATCGCAAACCAGAATTTGACCATCAGGCAAGCAGACGTTGGTACCAGACCCTCATCTTCTTTCAGCTGGGGAGGAGTTGCAACTTTTACACTCACGCTGTAGAAGAGTCTAGGTCTGCCACTAATTTGGAGCGCCAGTGGGTTGAATGGAGTTCGCATATTTCCATAGATTCCCGACATGAAGCTTTAGAGCTTGATGCCACCTCTTTCTGCCTACATCTGAGATTTCTTGTTTGATGGGCGCTACTAGGATAGCATTCAAGGAGGCACAATAACCTTCTTCAAGTGCCCACTACAAGGGCGTGGCTTAAGAGAAATGCTGCCTCTGTATCTTTCATTCATTGTCTTTTCGTTGGATTTTTTTCCTCCTAGCTTGTGTTTGTCCTTCCTCATTGACCTTTTAGTCCTGAATATCTCCAACAAGCATTCATTCCTAACTTTAGCATATAACAGTATGCAATGGCATATAATGAACGTATTTAAACTAAGTTAAAGGAACCAGTTAGACTTAAAAACGGCAGGATATTTTCAAAATCTGACCATTGCCAGAGGTCTAAAAAGGAAGTGGTATTTCTTCTGTCTGCACTTAAAATGATGTGAATAAATACCTCACTGTTGGAGTGTAAATGTCACGGGAGGTTTTGCTTGACCGGGAAATTGCTAGGAGCAAAATGTTGATGAGTTGGGGTCAACTGGAGTGATGTGGCCCTCGTTTTTCATAAACTCTAGATCTGCGTGTCCTCCCGTGTGCCAGTCTCCCCAAACCTGTTACACTGGCAGGCCTTCCTTTATCGTGTGAGTAGACCCCTTGTCAGACATAGTGCAGTGTGCTTGGGAGGGAAAACAAAAATCCTGTTATTGTTCCTCCCACATTGTCTTTCTGTGAGTTTCATAATCTTCACTAAATTTGGCTATTCCTGGCAACAAAAGTAAAGTGACAGTACTTCTCATACGTCTGGGAAAAGGAGTTTAGGAAAAAATAGTGCTTTTCTGAAAGTTTAGGTATGGCCTGATAGCTTTGCTGGTGCCCTTGGTAGGAAAGGCGTGCACTGATCTGAACCATAAGTCTGGAAAATGACCTGTTTTCTAGATTATGGGCTAAACTCTTTGTTTTTGATCCCACCCTGAATCTTGTTTTCCATCCCTGACATTTGATGCATTGGATCGGCTCGATGTTCCTGGATCTTCTTGGGGGTTTTGTGTGGGTAGTGTGTTTGGGTGTTCTCTTTCTGCAATGAGGCACATTAAACCTGTACGTCATTCATACTCACTGAGGCCTTTTAAATGTGTGGCTGAGATAAATCTGGCTCTGAATCCTCAGTCTGTTTACATATTCTTATGGAGTTGGATGTGTAAAAGTGATGGTGAATACAGGCTCTTCTCTTACGTGTGTAGGGGTCCGTGAGGGCCAGAGAATAATCTAGAGTGACCAGTTCCTCCCAGTTTAAGCTGTGAAAGCCCCACGTCCAGGGAAGGCCCTCAGTCCTGGGCAAACTGCAAGGATTTGGCCAGGAATGCCCCAGTTTTAAAACTTAAAGTCCAATGTCTCAGGAATCCTCTCAGTCACAGGCAATCTGAGATGATTGATCCCCCTAGTACAAATTAAGATTCACATACTTATATCCACATATTTAAAAATTGTCAATCAAGTTAATGAATTGTGAAATGCAATAGGGTCCACCTTCCTACCTGACAAATATATGTTTGTAATCACGTGTGGAAGGCTGGGTTTGAAGTTAGAACTTTCAGACTGTGTGGAGGGGCACAGAGCAAAGAGGGCAGAGTGAGATTTCCTAAAATAATAAATTACTGAGTAGTTCAAAGAATGCCTTGCTCTCTTGGAGTGATAGAACCTTTCCTTCGGCAGGTGTAGTAAATCCCCATGGTGAAGGGGACACCATTTGGTCTAAGGCTTTTGCAAAGGGAAAAGACTTCAGAGGACAAGTGAGTGCCCTGCAAATGACATCGCAAGGGCTTCCACTGGGACTTCCTGCTGCTTTATTCACTGAATTACCCCTCAAACTGCAGGGCAGCTTTCAAGCTTCTTCTCGGGCTGTCATAACAGCTACAAATAATTCCGATAATACATATTAACATATTGATATATCATAATTCAAAACTACTTTTAAATGGTATTTGGGATAATAAAACTCCTCAAAATGCTATTGAAATTTACTGGAATCAATGACTTGGCATGCATTGATACAATGCCACCACTTGTGGCTGCCCAGGTTGTGCACTCACAATTTCAGATGGTGCTCTTCACATGGACTACAATATGAAAGGTGACCCCTTCCCACCCAAGCTGTGCAAAGAATGGACTACACAGCAGTATGCAGCATCCCTGAATTGAAGTACACAGCCATTCATTTCATTTTTTCTCTGCTAAGATCGGTATTTTTCTAGTTTTGAAACGTGTTAAAATTCTAATTTGAACATTGGGGCCACTTTTATTTGGTTCTTCATTTAGACTAACCTTGATTATTCGCTGGGGAATGCATGAACAGAAAATAGGCTCATTTCACTCTATTTTAATGGCATTTTCCTGCAAAGGGTTCAGAAGTAAAATGAAAACTGAGTGAGCTTTATGGTTTACAAGTTTTACTGTTTCACATGGCAAGTGAGGACTAAAAGCATAGGAAATAGCTTTGGAATTTCATTTTGCAATCACTTAAATGTTATAACAAAATTTAATTTTATTTCCAAGTAGACTTTCATGTAGAGACCTAGTTAGCTCTGATTGGAGAATAAGTAGCAAATGTTTTTGTCACCAGTTCTTGTTGATGCTGAGTTTTGAAAAAAAATTTAAAATGTTTTTGGCAAGTCTCGTGGGAATACCTTAAAGCAAAACATTCTGATCATCTTGGTAACTGCAGAGCCATCCAAAAGAAATTAAGTTGGTATACTTTTACATTTCTCTTTGACATAACATTTATTTCTAACTTTTTATTTGTAAATACTTTCGGGAAGTACATTTTATTTTTCTGTGTCGTATTAGGGCATAAAAAGGTTTCTTCAGTCTAGAACCCCCCTAAAGACTAAATGGAGAGCAAAATTGTGCTCTGCATATCATTATGCAGCATGGTTAATCATAGGTTCTTGAATGTAGATGGTCCTGCTACACATAATTTGACAGTAACCCCAAGCCATCAGAGGATAAGAAAAGTGGTATGAAAATTACCTGTTTCTGGAATAAAAACACCAAAATTGCAACGAAAATGGCCAACTGTATAATAGAAACAATACCCAAAAAAAAAAAAAAGACAGAAATAGTTATAATTCATCGATTGCTGAAGTTTTTCCAGAGTGATTTGTGAGTTCTCCTTAGTCTTTGCTTTTGGGTAGGGGTGGAAATTGGAGGACTGGGGTGGGGAACAGATTTAATGTGAAACAAACCAAGAATTCTAGATTTTATTTACCATGTCCTATAAAACAGTCTATTCAATTATGAAACCTTCAGTGTCTATTTAGCTTATTTTAGTGGGTATAGGTTAGAAATTTCCAAACTCCAAATGCGTGCTTACAGATCTTTGCTGTTTTGCTTTTCAGGTGCAAACCCAAATTATCCTGATGTGATTTATGAAGGTAGCTATCATGTTCTCTTTACACTGTATGTCTTCCAAATGTTTGTGTATATGTAATGAAATAAATCAACTAAAAGAAGACCTCTAAGCTCAGTTAAATACATACGCTTTAAGCATTACATAGTTAAAAATACTTTTTCAAAAATCATTCAACATTGATGGCCATTTTCCCTTGACATTTGTAGTGCCTGTAAATAGCACTTTCTCTCTCATGCTCTGTTCTTGGAAGTAGGAAATGCATTTTGCTGGCTTGTAACAGACATTTTGTTTTCATAATTGGGAACTAATTACCTGTTTAAAAGCCATGACTACCAAGAAAAGGGAAGTGTATCGGTTTCTGGCTATGACAGTAAACCCAATTGGAAATTATGTTTCTTGCGCAATGAAGAAGTGTGACTTTGAGAAACCTCAAAGGCAGGGCTTGCGTTAGGGTTGGTTAAACCAGCCGCTGAACTGTCATTAAGGCACCCAAATTCTCTTCGTCTCTGCCCTCTTGCCATCGTGCCAGCTCCGGTGGAGGCCGGTTCCCCTTACGGTTAGAAGCGGATGTCAGCAGGGAGGCTGCCGACATTCACAATGACGGGAGAAAGGGAAGAGCTTCTCAAGGTGTCCCAGAAGATAACCTTCCCAAAGACCTTCACCAAGCCCTCTTTGTATCAGATTCATGACCCCACGGGGTCATGGTCCATTCTTCCCCTCATTACTGATCAGAGGGAGGGATTAGCCCTTGACTCATTAGACCCACCCCTAACACTTAGGTCTGCTTTCCCAGAGATGGATAGGTTAAACCCCTTGAACAAAATGGGGTTCTCTTGGGAATAAGAAAGGAAAGAAACCAAAGGTCCACCATGTTAGCTGTTGCCTCAATAGCTAGCTCATCTCTCCTTTGCTATTTTGTTCAGATGCCAAGGATGTTTTACTAGGTGTGAAAGCCCATCTTTAACAGATTTCTGAACCCCCTTTGTGATCAGGAAGCCACTGTTTGGGGAAGTGGAAGGCTACATTTCAAGACTTGGCTTGACATTTAAGAATGATTAAAAGTTAGATTGATTAAAATGTCCCATTTATATATTTATTCTATAAAATATTACATTCTTTAATTTTACATCTATATATACTTATTAACATTTTATTTTTTGTGTAAAATGATTCTGTTTATACATTGATTATATGTGTGTGTATTTAACTTGAGCTGATTTTAACTGAGGAATTATATGTCTTTACCTGCTTATGTATATTAAGGCATACTTCTTCCAAACGGTTGTTTGGTTGATTTTGTGCATGTGATTTGTGTGTTTTGTCTTTATTTGTTCCAGTATGGTTTAAAGGAAGAATACGTCAAATTCTATCACAGAGTAATATGTTTGAATTGTGATTTTACATTTTAAAATTATGTTTTGGACCCCTTTCCAGTGACTTCAAGACTTTAAAAATGTCATTTTCCCATTGGCTTCAGATCCCACTTTGGATCTTTGGGCTAAAATGCCATGATATTAAATGGTAGACACTTTAATGACTTAAATTTTGCATGAGTGGTTGGCTATAATACGAAGAGGGAAAAATAAACAAATAAATTATATCTGTTAGTGTTGAAATCAGTAAGTTTTAAATATTCAGAATACGGTTTTTGGCATTAAGAATGAAACAGCAAACAGATAGCAAATAGATGCTTTCCATGTTACTGTTTATTCACAAAGGAACACTCCACTAATAAAAATACAATTTAAATTGGTTGCCCCGAGGCCAGCGTGATGAGTGTACCTAGAGAAGTTTAGCTGGAGCTGAGTTAATGAGGTAGCTTCTCCAGGATGGAAATTAAGGAACTGTACCTATTCAGAATTAAAATACAAACATCATAAACAACATTGTCTGCAGTAAGTTTACCAAGAGTTTTCTATGACATTTCATATGTGACATTATTAATGCTAATAAAAACTTTGACTACCCTCGAAAAAATCAGTCATTATTTCCATCCTGATTCATGTAGACTAAAATTGATCCAGAAGACAGCAACTGCATTTGAGATTTGGTGAAATGAGAGCGTAGCTTTACAATTCTAAGTATCATGTTGGTCTTTCTAGTAATAATTCTGAACTGCAACAATTGGCGACAATTCAGAACTCTTCAAAAAAGTTCATACGTGGACTTAAGTTCCATCATGATGCAGATTTCATGTTTCATCTTAAGTGTCTGCCCTTTACTCAAATAATACGTACCTGCCCCAGGAATCAGTGTTGCTTCTTTCAAGTCTGGGGCCACGTCCAGGCTTGGCCACCTTCTTGCCAGGTGTTCCTTAGACTGGTCATTTAACTTTCCTCAGCTGACATCGTTAGCTGTAAAACTGGCAGTTAAGCTCAGTCTCTAAAAACCCTTCCAGCTCTATAAATTTATGACTCTTAGATGATTGATTGCCTTTTGTATTTATTTTAAATATGCCATTGATAAAGGGCTGTGTTCTTATGTGCAAAAAAAAAAATCCTGAACCAGATTTAGGATGTGGCCAACAAAGCAATGAGGTAAAGAGCTGGGTTGAATAAAGTCTTGGAGTTGTGCAGGTGACTCAGTAGCCTGGTCACGCTGCTCCACAGCCAGGCTGTCAGTGGTTTGGAATCTTTGGGATTTGTCTTGCTTCGTTCTGGGTCTTACTCGGGCCTCATGTCCGTTGGCAACCTAATGACAACTTCATGTTCCTTCTCTTTCTCCCTTCTCCAATTTAAGATTATGGGACTGCAACAAATGACGTCGGGGACACCACCAACAGAAGTAACGATATCCCTCCCACTGGCGTTGCTGACACAACTGGTCGGGAACATCTCTCGGTGAGTGGAATAAATAGGTGTTTACTGGATTGGTTCTGAGCATTTTGGATATGTACATGTTAGAGGAATGTAGCTGCTTCAAGAAGACATTTTTATTATTCAGATGCAAATAGGGCATTAAAACATAGAATAGATTTTTAATATAATAATGTATTAATTTATATTAATAGAAAAGCGATACAGGTGCTATTATAGCCTTTGGATTATTTGTTTCTCCTTTTGTACACCACTCTTAATTGTTGGTGGTTCCTATTTCAAATATCTGTCCTTTAAAAGAAGAAGCAAGAAACTAGAAGAGCAAGAAACCAGTTTTCTCATTCAAGGAGTGCACCTTCACACCTGTCCCCTTAAACTTTTAATAAAAGTTTGACTGTTCACCAAATGTAAGGACTCCAGGAGACTGTGGAAGGGACTGTCTGGGGGAAAATATAAAAACATGAATGAAACTCAGTCAGATCTGTCATTTAGCAGCTTATACATCAGTCAGAGATCCTAGATGTGAATACCAGCACCCAAAGTACAAACAGAGACAGAGCAATGCAGTACAGTGATAGAAAGGGTGGGGCAGGTGTTCCATTTTTTCCAGCTGGGAAATTCAGGGGAGCCTTTGTGGAGCAAGTGGCATTTTGCTGGGCCCGTGCAGGAGGGCTGGGGTTTGGACATACAGGAATGGAAGGGAAAGACGTTTGGGGTTTGTGAACAAGAGCTTGCAGATGGGGAAACATGGCAAAGGTGCTTGATTGGAGGTTAAGGTATGTGTGGGTCAGTGGGGTTGGAGATGTGGATTGTGACCAGATTGTAGGCCTTGAAACACAGTGCCAGGTGTGTAGATTTATGGTGCAGCGAGGAGCCACTGAAGGGGGAAGTCACAGGATCCCGGGGTTCTATGGTGGGATTGGTCTGTCAGTTGCTCTGCTCAAAACCCAACAGCTTCCTCCACTCTTTTGTTTTCCTCACGGTTGCACATGCACAGTCCATACTTTCTGTGTACTTGACCTCCACTTAAAATCCAGATCTGTCCACGTCTTTTCACCTCAACTTCCACATTGTGGGCTAACCCAGGGTTGGTCAACTACAGCCGATGGGCCAAGTCTAGCTCACTCCCTGTTTTTGTGCTGTTTGCAGACTAAGAATAGTTTCTACATGTTTAAGTGGTTTAAAAAAAATCAAAAGAAGAATGATGTTTCATTTCACGTGAAAATGTTATGGAACCAAAATTTGCAAAATGGAGTTTGAACTTGTTTATTTAGGTATATCCCCTTGTCGTTTAGGTATAACCACTCTCTATTTGTGAAAGTCTGGAATTTAATCATAAGGTAGAATTACTTATAGCTAAAATACTATGATCTCTATCCTGTGAAAACATTAGTTGGAAACAAAGACTTAAAAAATACTCAAAACTATTAGATAGGCTTGAGTGAAATGGTTAAGTTGATCCATAATTAGCTTTTTAAGAATTGCTACCATTCTGTTTGTATATAGTCTCTGCAGCCTATAGACAGAGTTAAGTCTGTACTTAAACATTTGCAGAAGCATTTTCTGCAAAAGGAAAGCCACTCACAACTAAAGTATCAGAGAAGAGAATTATCATATATCTTTGTTCCACCCTTTTTTTGTGCTTTGTGACTTATTTGATGCTGTTCTCATCTGACGTCAGAGATGGTGTCGTGGGAGGATTAGCCATATGTTTTTATTTTTCTGCCTTCACTCTCAGCTTCTCAAAGAGACAGTGTAATGGATAAATCACAAGTTTTATACTTGCGCAGACTTTTGTTCAAATCCCAAGCTTAGGAGGTGTGATCATAAGCTGCTTATTTAATTTTTTCTAAATCTTAGTTTTATCATCATCATCATCATCATCATCACAGCAAACATTAATTTATTATCTGTTGTAGTAGACACTGTTCTGAGCCCATTATCTGCATTAACTCATTAAGGATTTACAAAAACCAATAAGGTAGAATTATTAGATTTCCTATTTTATACATGAGGATTATGAGATGCAGAGAGGTTAAGTAAGCTAATAAGTGGTAAATCTAAGCTTTATACTCAGGAAGAACCCATGTTCTTAATCTCCACTCTGTACTGCCTCTCACTGTGAGATGAGTGTGTCAGCCAGGATAAGCTATGCTGCAGTAACAAAACCCCCAAATCTTAGTGGCTTAAAACAACGGAGGTTTCTTTCTTGCTTCATTACATGTGTTGGCTGGGAGCTCTGTCCAGCTTTGTCCTCATTCTAGGAGTAGATTTACAAAGCAGCCACATTTTACGAAGTTAGCATTTTTTATAACAGAGTGAAAGAGAGCTCCAGAGCAGAGTGGAGCAGGGTTTCTCAACCTTGGCACTATTGTCATTTTGGGATGAGTAATTCTTTGTTTGAGGGGTTGTCCTGGACACTGTAGGTTGTTTAGCAGCATCCCTGGCCTCTGTCCACTGGGTGCCAGTAGTACCCTCCCCCTCCTGCCGCCCCCCAGGTGTGACAATTGCCAAATGTCTTCTGGGTGGCAACATGATCCCTGGTTGGGAACCACTGCTTTACACTAACATCTTGCACTAGAGGTGAAATTCTACACCCTGGCCATGATATTAAGTCTCAGCTAGTCATATGAAGCCACCTACCCACAAGCAAGCCAGGAAGTATATCCTACAAAAAGAAACACAGAGAAAATCAGATATATTTGGTGAACAGTGCTAATGATTACCACAAATGGGGATAATAATATCCATTTTAAGAATTATCATGCAGATTAAATGAAATAATGAAGTTTATGCATCTTAAGTCAGTGTAGACATCTAAGACAGTTTAGAGCAGAAATTGGCAAACTATGTCCAAGTCCAGGTACTGTTTTTGTAAATAAAGTTTTATTGGAACATAGTTATGCGCATTTGTTTACATATCTTACATAGCTACTGTCAAGCTACACTAGCACAGTTGAGTACCTAGTTGCAACAGAGACTACATTGCTGACAAAGCCTGAAATATTTACCATCTGACCCTTTACAGCAAAACTTTGCCTGCTTTACAGAATTGAACTTTTTTTGGAAGCAGGACCCTGGGCTAAGCAAGACTGAAAGGATTTACAAAGTGCTGCTTATATCTTTGTTTCAAAAATGTTAAGCTGCACTTAGAATAGATCAGCAGTGCTGGTGACAGCGAGATCACAATTTCTACTTGTATCTCTGTCATCCCCACCTCTGGGTTGAGACAGGATTCACATATACGTGCATGCATCTAACCTTTCCACTTGCATAACCCACACCTTGCAATTACACTTTTAAATTTAAAAACACTTTTTGGGGGCTTATGTCATACCTATAGACAAGTGCACATATCATAAATGAACAATCCCAAAAGTGCCCTCTTGCTCCCCTTCCTGTCCGACTCACTGTTCTCAGTGTACCCTGACTTCTAAGAGCAGCAACAGCTAACCTAAAAATATCTTTTTATTCAGGACAGTTTTGAAACATTCTCTATAATAGAATAGTCAATTGCACTCTTCACCAGCTTCAAGAATCATCAGCATTTTGCCATTCATGTTTCATATTCTCTCTTTATGTCTCTCTCTTGTCTTCCTCCCAGATGAGTAGACATAATATCTATATTTGTAAAATACCAATTGGTTACCCATTTTTATAAGCTTTAACTTATGTTTTCTCATTTGCAAAGTTTACTTTATAGCAGGTCCTACCTACTTCATTGTAGGGTTGTTGAGGATTAAGTGAGCTGATATGTAGAAAGCTATTGGGAGAGGAAGTGGTAGGCATTCAGTCAGTATTAACTGTTGGCGTCATTATTGTCGTCGTCATTACCATATGATTATAGGGAATTAATTAGCAAGGTTGTAACCAGCCTACCTTCCCTTCTCTAGGTCTATGCTGTCGTGGTAATTGCATCTGTGGTGGGATTTTGTCTGCTGATAATGCTGTTTCTGCTTAAGTTGGCGAGACACTCCAAGTTTGGCATGAAAGGTAAGAAGGGTTGTGTTTATTTTGCTTCTTATGTGGAATCGTTTTTGGCTTATGACTAATGCTAATTACCACTAAAGAAGGAAGCAGCTAGATTTACGATGATTAGGTTTGAAAAGGCTGAAAAAATAGCAACAAGGATGTGACACTACAAATCTAGACACAGCAAAATAATGTTGATTACTCAGCACTACCCACTTTCCCGTGAGGACAGTTGTCCCACAAGACACAGAACTGGTTTCTTGAGTATCAAGTGACTAATGATGATATGGACAAATATTGCTCGGTTTTTCCTTTTGCTCTAGAAAGGCAAGTGAGGCACAGTGGCGATAGGATAGTCTGGACATGTGTACTTCAGGCAGAAAGGTTTTTCCTGCAGCACATTTGATTTCCACATCCTCAGTGGTATGCTTTTGGTGTGGTGACTGCTTCTGCAGATTCTCGCTCTTTGAAATTTAAACAACAGAGTTGGGAAACAAAGTAACAAATTCTCAATGCTGGATTAAAAAACCAAGGTCTGTATTATCCAAAAATAGATAGTTGGCCTTTTTTTTTTTTTTTTGGAGGATTGAAAATTAATTTGAGGGGGAGGGAAACTTATATATAAGTATTCTTGTTATATAAAAAGTGAAGGGTTTCATTGATTTAAAATCGTTTGCTATGAAGTTTAAACTTATGTATTGGCTAATACATACAAAATATGTTGTATTTTATGTGGTCTCTTATGGATAGACACTAACTATTTTAAGTGTCTAAGTGGGAAAGCTGAGAAGGTTTAGCGGTGTCTTAGTTGTGTTGGAGAGTAGGTCTGGTGGGTTTCTTGTATCTGTAGGGTCTGTTAGAATTATCGTTAATGTTGCTTGTTTACTTGGAAGGGAATGTTTAAGTAGCAGCAAGGGCTGGCCTCTGGGGTAGATCAGATCTATCTCTGATGTTTCTTCCTCTCCTTTTGTTGGTGCCTGTGACCAAGATTCCCAAGCCAGAAATGAACAGGGAGGAAATAGTGGTAAATTGGAACTTTAAAAAACCCCTAAGACTTCTCCCTGATTGCTCCTTGGCCTGCTGATATTTGACATTTCCTTAGGAGGAGAAAAGATCTTTCATTCTCCAATTATCAATACTGCTTGGGAAAGGGACTACCCTACAGTGCTTTTAATTCATCCTGTGGCAGTGGGTCTCAAACTTGACTATGAGCCCTAAATTCCTATAGGACTTGTGAAAACGTGGATTTCTGGGCCACCCCCTAGAGTTTCTGATTTAGCAGGTCTGAATGGACCTGAGAACTGGCCTTTCTGACAGTTTCTGAAGCTGCTATTGCCCAAGCATAGGGTCACTCTTCCATGTCATTCACTACACGTGGGCTACCACGTCCTCTTATGAGTGTGGCAAGGGGTGGGGGAAGGCACTGCAGACCAAAGTCACCCACTGCCTTGCAGGTCCCCGTGCCTCAGTCGACACTCTGGCCCACGCTAGGCCACTACCTACCGTGGCATTTGGATTTTCCTCATTTTTTTGTCAGGTGCTTCTTTCCTTAGAAGCACTTGCAGTGCATGTCCCCAAGCATAGCTTTCACTGCAAAGTACTGGATCCTAGCAGCATAATTTCCTATCTTGAAGGGTTTAGTTTGAGATCTTTCATTCCATGGGCTCTTCCAGACAGCATGTGTCCAAGTTCTTCTGGGAGCTCAGCAAAAGCTTTGGCAATCCTTGCAGTAAAATTTAGGAGCCTGTCTCCACCCCTGGTTTAGGAAAACCACTGACAGAATTACCAGTAAATGTCAACCTACTCTCTCTAGTGCAGCAGTGGAGGGGGGAAAAAAAAGATGTTTTGTTTCAGAGAAGACAGTCTTTCATATCAGACCCCAGCTTATCCTGAAGGCTGAGACTGAAACAGAATTTTCTTTGGATAATTTGGGTGTGATTACCACTAAAGCACCTACATTTTCTGAGTATGACCTGAGGGTATCCTTAATAATGAATAGCAAGAAAGAGTGTGCTGAAGCTTGCCACAGAGCCAGTAAATGACTTCCTTCAGGCAGTAACTATTATATGTATTGTAGATTTTGCTCCCTTATTCCTAAACATAAATAAAACCGGTTTTAGAAATTTTGTCTCAGAGACTCATGTTCTTGCTTAGAATAGCTTGTTTTTCTGTTTTTAGCTCCATGTCTATCTGTGGCACGATATGAACAAAATGAGCCTGATCTGGGGTTATTGTTTTACAAGTCAGATGCGAGCGGATAATCTTTGGGGATCTAGAAATTAAGATGTGGCTCATGCATTGAATGCAAATGAAACTGCATAAAAAGTGACATTTAAACATTAATGTAAGTTAATGTACTTTAAATGCTATTAGAGCTGGGATTACCACTGAAAAACACATGTCTTAAAAAGGGAAGAATACGTAAAAACACTGTTGTACTTCCCGAAATAACCAGGCAATCTGTCAGTCTTGATTTCTGGGTAAAAGATGGTATGAACTGTGCATAGCCTTGGCCAGAACTAGGCAGTGGGAGAGGCCGGGAGCTGGTGTGCAGATGAGCTACTCTGAGTGTAAGCCCTGCCCTCATAAGCATCCTCCGGGGAGGTTCTAAGCCCATCCTTCTTCTCTTCTCCTGGAGACACATTGAGACAGAAGGATGGCGGCTGGCTCACCCATAGCTGCTTACAACATTTTGCCCATCCTTAGCATTTCATGCTTTATCTCCAGTGTTGACTATTTCAATCTGTAGTGGAAGCCTTGAGATTATAAACTGCAGCTTACTACTGTAGATTTGAAGGGCCCAGGTTAACACAAACCAGAAACTTCTTAAGATCACAGTATAGCTGAATGCAGGTCAACTCAAGCTTTGCGGATTGACCTGATACCCTGAGCATTATTTATGGCATTGCTTCCTGAGAAGGTGATTTCTAAATTCCAAACTAGTGAGTTAAACCTGGATTTGAGAATACAACCAGTGAGCTGTGCTGTTGACTTTGGATTTGGGGCTATAGGATGGTAAGCTCCATCGGGTTTTGTTCTGTTGATTCGCCATAAGCCCAATGCTGATGGTTCAGTCCAGAACAGGAAGCACAGACTGTGAGCCCTATGGTGATGGGGTTCATATGTGTTTTGTTCATCTTTATTTACCTAGTGCCTAGCCTAGAGTTGGCACTCAAAAAATATTATTGATGGAATGATTGGAGAGACTTTTCAACTTCATCTACGTTAGTTTGGTAATTGGAAAAGGGCTAATATTGTGAGGATGGCTAACATGAGAATGGCTAGAGAGAGAGCAGAGATTTTTCTAAGTTTCTAAGCGGGGGAAAAAGCTCCTTTTGTTCTTTTATTTTAAAAAATTATTCCAGATAAGTAATGGCCACAGATAAGAAGTCACTTTGTCCAGGTTTTTGGTATGTCAGCTTTTATTCACTGTTTTAAACAATTATTTTTGTTTAAGTTTAGAGGATTCACTGTAGCTTTTCGTGTTGTACATAAACATCTTCAGTTTTTGCATCCCTGCCTTTGAATGTATGGCTTTGGAATATGTGTCTTTTTCCATTTCTGAAGTCAGCAGAAGTCTCATATCGGTGTTCATATCTTAGTGATAACCTAGAATTTATCTTTCATTATTGCTTGATATAGTTTCGACTCCTTGTTCCTTGTGTCCAATAGGCCACTGGCCCTGTTTCAATAAAGATGTCAGGAGCTAGACTTTTTCCCCGTCTATTTTCCCATGTTCATTTCTGTGCCTTTACACAGTCCTATTGCTTTTTGGTTGAATATCTAGCTACCATAATTGCAGAAGCCCCAAATAATGCCCCTGTGTTAGTGTTTGACCATCTGTATAAAGATTGTGCATATGTGTGTTTAATATGGATGCATAAAATGTATAAGAAATGTATCTAAATCTGTGTCAGTATTGATATCCCTATATGTAAATGCAGAATTTTATTCCTTTTCTTCTAACACTGCCTTTGCTTTATTTTAATTTTAGTTTTCATTGAAATAGGGCTCAAAGAATTTTCCAAAGCAGCTTTATTGCCAAAGGAATAGGCACCCAGACCTTTGAATCCTGTTGTGTGGTAACCAAGTCTTCTGTTTAGCTCTCACAATGCTTCCTGGCTCTCTCTCTCTCTCTTTATTAAAGACATAGGAGTGCACATGAAGGTGTTATGGAAGCATCTAGGAGCACAAGGCTGCCAAATCTTCAAAGAGTGCTCCACGTTGAGAGGACTGCCTGTGGCATTGATGGTGTATGGGGTTGCAAAAAACTGTAAGGGAGCCAGCAGGGAGGAGGAGGCTTGGCAGTCATTGCCCTGGTGAAGGAGAGTTTTGGCCATCAGCTTTGTGTTACTTGCATTTCCTGGTTGACGTCCACGTATGATATTCATTCCCTAAGTACTGATGCATCCTTTGCCCTTCTGTAGTAAACTGTCTAAGTGACCCTAAGAAATCCCCGCAGAAGGCACTAGAAGAGGAAGCCTTTTCTCTCATTCATTGTGGGTAGCCTGCACGGATTTTCTCTGCATCCTCCGATCCTTGCACGTAAACGGCCCTATCTGCGTTCACTCCTGCTGTTTGAGCCTTGGAGGTTCCCAACTAGTAAAGACTGAAAAGCTGCACTGCCCGAGGATGCAGATCCATGTTTCCCTAACTCCAGATCCAAGGCCCACAGTTGAAGTTTCTGCTCTTATAAATGATCTTTTAAATGTCTTTCAACAGCAACCAAAAATCTGGTTATTTAAAAATAGTCATAAACATAGTGAGGCCAAAGCTAAAGAGGTTGAAGGTTAAAGCCTTTTATATGAGCTGAAAACAATTCTGGAAAGTTTAGGAGGTTGAGTTTAACAGATATTTGGATCAACTTTTAAAAGAGGGAAAATGTATCCAAAAGCCAGAAACACAGTGGAAGAAACATCTGTAAGGACAAACTGTTTTCCATATCCCACCCACCATTTTTTTTTAAAGAAAAATAGCATTGAAAAATTATAATAGTAACAAATGAATGCATTCTTTTTCAAAATTTCAGTCAATTTAAAAATATATAAAATTAAAAATGGAAGTTCCCATCACTTGGTTCTCTCACTGCCATTTCTACTCCTAGAGATAGCTCTAAGATGCACGTAGTATGTAAATAATCGAATATATAGTTTCCTTTATTATGTCGATAATCAAATATATAGTTTCATTTTTGGTTCCATAACAAAATTATAATACTAATCTTGTTCTGCATCTTTTTTAAGGTTAATAATTTGCCTTGTAGATCTTTCTGTATCAGTACCTAGCTGTCTACTGCATTCTTTTTAATAGTATTCCCTAGTAGTCTCATACCAGCCTACTTAGATCTGAAACCTGGCTCTGCTTCTTAGAAGCTGTGTGAATCTGAGCAAGTATCTCATCCTCTCTGGTCTCAGTATTTCCATCTGTAACAAGGCAATAACAGTACCTGCAAAGTGAATTTATATATATGAAGCACTTGAGAAAGTTCCTGACATTTAGTAATTGCTCTATGAATATTTACGGTCATTATGATGATGATTTGTGATTTATTTGACTTTTCTTCTTATAATGAACATTTAAGTTCTTACCGTGTTTTCAGAAAATCCTTTCAAATGAGACCTTCTATATAAAGATAGATACTTGGGGATGTATTGCTGAGAGAAAAGATGTGTCTGTTTCAAATCTGGAGAAATAACCTTGCATAAATGCTTTTCCAATTTACTCTCCCACTGACAGTATGTGAAGATACCCTTTTGTTTATTACTCTCATCCATGTTGGATACTATCAATTTTATAGTTTTGCCAACTTAGGTTAAATGATATTTTAATTAATAATAAAGTTAAGCATCTCTATTATCTGAAGAATAAGAAGAAATGTTTATTTTTATTGATTTACAGATATATTTTATCAATTATATATATTAATTTTTTATTGTGTTATATATTGCTCATATTTTCTTCTAATTTTTTGACCTTTTAATAGGTTATTTCGGCAAACAAAAAGATTTACCTTTTTATAAAAATAATTATGTCCATCTTTTCTATTTAAGTTTTGTGTCTTGCTGAGGAAGGCCTTTCCCACTGTAAAGTAAACATATGTAAAATATTTCTTTCACTGGTTTTACTCTGTGTTTTTTTAAACTTATCTCTTCAATCTTTCTGCAGTTCTTTTTTTTTTGATTTGATGTGAAGAAGTACTGTCTTTTTCAGAGATATATAGTAATAAAGATATGCGAACAAATTTTAGTGTGACATTCTCAGAGAGACAAATAGTATTATTTCAAATTTCTGGAATCATAAAGACACTAATAAAACAAAAATTTTAAGAATTTAGCAATTAACTCTTTCTTTGTAAAATAGTAAGCTTTGTTGCTTCTTTCTTATAAAATGGGAATATAAACTTCACAAAATAGTGTCAGAGAAAATAAGTTTTCATAAGAACCTTTTTAAAAACTACCCTCCTCCTAGCTTCAAATTGAGCTTAAAGTCTATCTTAACAGAGATATACTTAAGTATATCTTTCTAGAGAACAGAATTTGTCAATACCAATGAAATCTTCAGAAACTTCATAAAAGACATGCAGTCAAAAGAGTCACTGAGTAATTTACCAGGTTGAAAATGTATCTAAAGAAAAGAATTAGCCCATGTGTTCTTTTCTCGTTGTTTGGAGATGCTCTAAAAAGCTTTTTGCCATGTGTTTGTGAGGTGAAGATCTTCTTTCCAAAGTCTCTTCTTTTTGTGCCAGCACTTGGGTTATGCCTATCTGAGAACAGAAGATGCTTATTCTTGGTAGCATATTGAAAATGTGTGTAGAGCTTTTCAGAATTGGCTACAGTAGGCCAGACAGGAAGCAGAAGAATCTGCACTTCTCCCTTTAGGCTCCTAAGTGAACGTAATGCTGTTTTAATCGCCTGTCTTACCTGGGCATTCCCACATGCCTGGTGTGATTCTGGGGAGAACTTATGTTTGCTTGGAATTAGAAAGTACATGGGCTATTCTTTAGGGACTCTCCATGCTGCTAGTTTTACTAAAAGGTAAAAGAAATTTGATTTTGTACTTAAAAGTCAGGAAAAATGGTCATCTCTTCTTCGGTCTTCCGTGAGCTTTGAGATGAATTTTGCACATAGAATTTTGCACATAGCCTCTGCACATAGATCATGACCTGCTTCAAAAAGGACTTTCAAAATGCAAATTGCCTTGCTTTCCTCTTCTTCTCCCCTTCATTTCTCTTCCACCTTTTATTGTTTTTCCTGACGTTTTGTCCCACATTTATGTGCTTCTTCCTCACTTCATATTCTCTACTCTCTCTTTGGTTTTCTTCTTCCTCATTCCTAACATCTGATTTTAGTGGACAAGCTTTTCAGAATTTATGAAGACGTCAGATAATAACTTGGCTTAAATTCTAACATATGCTTTGATTTTATCTGACTTTATTTTGGACAAGAATACTAAATGACCATGGGAATGACATTGAGCTCCAAATCAGCAGACTGTCACGTGGCACTTGGGAAGACAGCCTGTTTGAATAACGCACATCCTTTGTGCTTGTGAGTTGTTAACACTTAAGTCTTCAACCTTAGGAACATATAGGAATGTAATATTGGAGACTTATGAATCCAACAAGCTTGGGTTTAAATCCCAGATTTCCTACCTGCTAACCATCATTTTGGGAAAATTTTAAACTCTAAATCTTAATGCCTCTGGTAAATCAAGGGATTAATACCCATCTCTCAGGTGATTCTACGAATTAAATCAGTGCTTAGTTTAGTGTCTGGCTGTTTGAACTAATTCTGTAAGAGGTAGTTATTCTTCAGATTTATGTTTTAGTAATACATCATTAAAGAAAAGATTATGGGGAGATTCCTGTCTGAATTTATATTGAGTCTGAATTACACAAAAATGTCACAAATGTACGTAGTGTGCATTAGTGTTTCAAGGTTTATTATGAAATAGTTGAGTTTATAGAAAAAAATTGTAATTATGGTGTGTCTCTACTTTATGGGCATGAGACATGAATACAAATTTGCTGAAACTTATGCTTATTTTAAGCCCTTCAGTCCTTAAAGTTACTACATGTGGATTATTACAAGTTCTTAATTTTATTGTCCTTTGAACAGTTCCTCAGTTTAAATTGTTTTGGGGTTCATGAGAAACCTGTTTGATTGATTGGTTGACTTGGTATGTAGGTTTCAGCATTTTCTTTTGGGAGGAACATTTACTGAAGGAAAGGGCCAGAAAGGGCAGAGGTGGGATGGGGATGGGGCCCCAGAATCACATTAGCGTAGATCTAGAAACATGAGCTCATGAGAACTCCTAATGTGCTTCCCTTTTGCATGGAAAGGATTTCAGTTGTTAAAATGCTTCCTTTTATACAAAAATATGGTTTAATTTTGATGTATTTACAGCCCACTAGCGAGGAAGAAAGGGATTCTGGAGAAATTAAATTCTTCCTTATGCCATGGATTGTCATCCATATTATTATACACATAGACGAAGACACTGCGTTTCCTGTGAGAGGAGCCAAGGCTTGCACAGGAGAATGGCAGTGGAGGATCTTTGTTTTTATCAAAGCATCCACAAAAGTAGAAACACATTGGCTTTTTCTGTGATCATCTGGGAACTTTAGTGGGGACAGCGAATGAGAATAAGAAGGAGGTGGAGAGAGAAAGAGCGAGTGAGCTAGAGAGCCAGTGACCCGATCTCCGTGAGTCTTTCGTGAGATATTAATTTCCTGAATTGAAGACAGAATTGAAGTCATCTCAGCCCAACTAGTGACAGCGTAAGGAAGGAAGGGGAGTTGAGCTCAGGGATGGGGGTAGTGTGGGAGGGGAGAATGTTAGGAATGAAGTGGTGGTTCTGTTTACAGCTGTGGTTGTCAACTTCAGCAGTCCTGGCAAGACTTGAGTGGTGCCAACCACCCAGCTGAGCCTTTTCCTCACTTGCTTCCTGGATCATCTAAAAGAAAATTACATAAAGACCAGAAATAATAGCATGGGACTAAAAATCCTCTGAGCTGTCCCTTCAGCTTTAATATCTACCATCCTGTTACAAAACCATTATGTAAAATCACACACTCACTAAAAACGTCTGCCATGAATGTTGGTGAGATTTTGGTGAGATCCGTTATTATTTTGGTATGTAATAATGTAGTCTTTTTTTTTTTCTCTCCACTGTGGAACCGCAGTCTCCTTACCGTTAACATAGGAAGCATTGTGTCTGCATGGTCAGCACTAAATATCCTTGGATATATTTTCAAACTGTGGTTATCTCAAGAAAATATTGCCTCTAAGTTAATAACAGAAGGCTTACGTTATTTAGTTGGCATGCCCAGTGACTCTGTTCACTATTAATTTGTATGTAGCGTGCATCCTGGTAGGGGTATCTTTGACATCCCAGCTTGGGAGCCAGAAGGGGCAGCCCTGCCTTAGCTATCTCTTCCTGGAATGGCGTGGGTTTCAGGGAACAGTTCATCAACTGGGCTGTTTCCTGACTGTTTTTAAGTCAGACTTCACAGCATAGCTTTGTCATTTGATTTGAAGTAAATCCTTGGAATATAGGACTTTTCCATTTTGAAATGCCACTTATTCTATAGCCCAGATAAATCATTTCTGAATTATATACATGTAGCCATTCCTCTGTGAGTATGGACAAGTATTATAAGGTGATTGTAGGTGTAGACTTATATGCATATCCCATAATTATCTGTCCCTTACATTATATCTTGGTTTTCGTGTGATGTTGTGGGAGAAGGTAGAGAAATTGGTATTAATAAAATGTCTAGGAGTAGACTGAAAATGCAGCAAGCACATAACTCAGGCATAGATGGTAAGATATGTGACTTTATTTTTCTGTGCTTTAATAAAATATCTATTTTAGCCCCTTTTGGACTGGGAGTTAGTCTCCTACCATTCCAGGTAATCTTAGACAATTGTGTGTAATCAGAAAAAGCTCAATGTTTTCTCTGCCAGTTCAGGTCTTTCCCTCTCCTCCCCCTTTCTTTAGGTTGTATTTCTTTTTCTGGGGGGTGGGGGGGGGAGGGCGGTGGAATGTGTGCTTCAAGTTGGTGAAGTGCCACGGCATGGGAGGGACATATACATGGCCTTGGGGGTCATTTCTGTATGCTGGTGGCTGTCCATCTTCCCACCTGTCCTTGGCCACCACCTGTGCAAGTCACAGGTGTACCAGCTTGTGGTCCAAACCAGGTTCTGCTGCCTTCACACACCTCTCAGTAAAGGTGTCCTTCAAGCTTTGAGGATACAGAAAATGCTGAGACTGACCCCAGCTCTCTCTGCCTAGGCACAGTGTGCAGAACGTGTCTGCATCATACTTTGCTTTAGTGTGCTCGTGCCATGCAGGCTTGGGATTTCTCTGACTTCCGGACACCTTGTCAGCTCTTCCCAAAAAGGAGGACTCAGGATTATTATTCTTTTGAATCCCACAACCTGACTCGAGGCGCTGTGTGTCCCCAGCCACCAAACGTGATCAGGGGACAGGGTTATAGGGCTCTTCCTGTCTGTTTCTAATATTTTTGTCTCCCCTCTGACACTTCCTGTTTCCTATGGGGACAGAAAGAACATGAGAAGTGGTTTTGCCTGATTTCATCTTCTTACAAATTATTTTCATCATACATGTGGTTCTTATATTTTTCTCCAACTTTTTATTATGAAAGTTTCAACATGAATAAAAGTTGAAAGAACATTAACAATTAGCTGTATACTCAACACCCAGATTCAACTTCTTTTTAACTATTTCACTATTTAAAAGAAAAACAACTTACTCACCTTATGTTCCATCACTCCAAACTTCTCCAGGATGCTTTTCCTAAAACTAAGGATACAACATCCTAAAAACACAGCCACAATACCATTATCATCGCACTCAAGAAAATTAAAATAACTTGTAATAACAGATATTACCTAGTCTATCTTCAAATTTTCCCAATTGGCCAAAAATATCTTTTATAGATACTTATGTTTCAAATCAAGATCAGTGCAAAGTTGACGCATGGCATTTGGTCATTGTACTTCTTTGGTCCCTTGCAGTCTAGAACACGACCTCTGTTCTTTCTTTTTCCTCCTGACATTGACTTTTTGAAGAGACCAGGCAGTTGTCCTATAGAATATCCCTCATTCTGGCTCTGATTGTTTCCTCGTGGTGTTCTTTAACTTGTCATTTATCCTCTATTTTCTGTAAACCACAACCTATTTCTAAAGGCTTGCTTAGATTCAAGAGGGAGGTTGTGGAAACAGGAGCATCTCAGAGGATGCTGTGCACTTCCTCTGGGATCACATGTGGAAGCACATTGTGTCGGGTTGTCGCACTGTCAGCACAAGTTGCATCACTTTTTAAAGATGACGACCATGAGATCTTTTTGTTATAAATGTAAGTTTTTCCCTTTGGAATCGGTAGGTCATTTATAGGGTGATAGTTTGACATCTTGCAAATATCCTCTTCTCCCAAAATTTGAATGTAATGGGCTTAGCATCCTTTCCTAAAAGTTATTTAATTTCTTAGGGTTACACAATGATGTTTTTCTAATCCAATTGTTCCTTCTACATCTTGGCCTTCTTCCAGTTGAAAAAAAAAATGCACATACCGGCCTTGGCCAAGGATTTCAACTCTTTCATTCTAGTTTTGCCCTGATGGCTGTCCCCGGAGGCCTGAATGGATGCCTGGTGTCCGGCCGCCTGGGTTGGGGAGGCTCATAGGGTTACAGAAAAAGTTATGGTTACAGTGTTACGCTATCAACAATGTTGTTTTATTATAAGCGTATGATAAATCTGAAAGCTTTCAGGATTCCCTGCTGCATTTTGTGGTTGTTGGTAGACTGAAAGACGGTGAGAGCTGGCCACAAGCTCTCACTTGGGGAACTGTTCAGAGCCTGAGCTCCCAGCCTGAGGGTGCCTGGTTCAGGCAGACCCAGGGCTGGAAGCTCGGCCTCGTGTCTCCTGACTCTGGCTTTCGTGTTTCGTGCTGTGAGACTAAAAACCGTCATAAGAGGACCCCATGATAAAACTTCCGTACCACACTCGCTGCTTGAGCTCCTTGAACGTCCCTAGTATGTGTTGCCTCTGGATGACACTGTGTTTCTCAAAGCTGGGGACACACGAGATCTGCAGTGACAAGGCGACAAGATGGTTTTAGGAGATGGCATAGGGACTAACATTTTAAATTTTGATGATTCTATATTTCTTTGAGTTTGGAAAAAATATACCTGGCATGTCATCCTCTTGGTTTCATGATATCATTGTTTAGGATAAGAACTGAAAAATAAGTGGGTCATTATGTTATATCATTCATTTCGTGGCTGATATAATTTGAGAAATTCTCTTTCTTTGATATCTCAGTTGCTATTGGAAGAAAAGTAGTACTATTTGAAAATTCAAATGATGCATTTTTAGAGTGAGTAAGTAAAGAGATTGTGGGAATTCTTCTATTTTCCCTCATCACGATGGTTAAACACTTAAGTAGAACCCATCCATGCTCTTTGCATGGTGTTGCTTTTGGCTGGAAAAACAAGGCTAAAACTAAGTTTTTAAGGCTTCAAGATTTTGGGAGAGGAATAGAGCACTTGGCCTTCCTGCTTGTTGACCTCCCAAGAAATTACTTGTAGCATTTTACCATCTTGGTTTGAATTAATCTTTCTCAAACCACCATCAGTGGTGGTGGATCTAATTATCCTGTGACCAGAGCTCCTTAAATATCTTTTTCTATCTGTATGCTTCACCTCTCTTATTCTCTCTCTGTTTTGGAAGATATTTGATTGCCTGGCACCTTTGGGGATCTTCTATTCTCTTTCCTTTTTCTTCCCATACTGCTTGTCTCTCCCCTCTGGCCCTTGCTGGTGTGAAGTCGCATCTTCTGCATCCTTCCCCCACAAGACCCGGGAATTTGGTTTTTATCAAGACTTCATTACTGTCATAAACTGTTCCTCTTTATGAACTGCCCAGTAATAAATATTTATTCATGTCTGTTTTCTCACCCACCGCCTGATATGTTTATGGCTTAGCAAATTCAGGGAAACTAAGATATTACCAGCAAAAAAGCACATTTGAAAAGACTGATCTGCCAGGTATAGACTTGCATAATGGAAATCTATAAGTGGAAAACAATGGCCACATTTTGGATAATCCCATTCATTGGCATAGATTCTTGAAAATCAACAATGTTAATTTTGTTGTGACTTCTCGGTTCTCTCACTAGCCAGCATTTTATATTACCTTACAAATTTTTATTCATTTCAAAGGTTTTTCAGCTACAAAACAATGCATGGAAAAGCAGAAAAGAATTATAATCAGACTCTGAATTTTCAGAATTCAAATATGCCAAGTATAGGAAATGCCAAGTCTGAGCAGCTTCGTTCTATCATTTTAGGACTGATTTTAGCAAATGTTTCACCTAGAAATGATAGTTCATCATAGATGTTTTGTAACGGCGGTAATTGTTCAGGATTTTGAGGAAGACAGTCATCTTAGGCTACATCCTCTCCTCTCCTTTTATCCCACCCCCATAGGTATTTTTAATTCATCTCCTGAGCTCTTATAATGTCCTCAGAGTCCCTGAGATGAAAGACAATTCCTGACCCCCAGTGGCAGCTGTTGTGGTTACTCTCTATTCACTTATTTAAAATTGGAACGCATATCTAGGTGCAAAAACTTGAAGTGCCAGTTTATCATCAGTGTTCTCTCTCTGTTGGACTCCTCAGAAATCCATCATGACTTTTGTTTTAATGTACCTGGTTTATATGGTGTTTGTAGGTGTCAAAGAAGGCCAGACCTGGATGATAGTTAGAGCAGTACAAACAGATTTTATCCAGGACCGTTGCAACAGGGGAAAAGAGACCTCAGTATGGAACTGGGCTCAATTCTGAATATGGCATGGACAAGTGGGAATTTTTAGCCAAGAAGCAGGGTGGGGGGTGACTGAATGGAAAATTACTAAGTGGAAACATTGGGGGTAACGGAGTTTCTGTCTAACTGACCTAACAGGATTCTTGAGGAAGACAGGCCAAGGTGAGCAGACACACCTGGGTAAAGGTGGGGCATGAGGACCCTGCTCAGACATCCAGGGTGATCAGATTTGGGAAATGGAGGCTTTTGGCTAAACCAACTTAGCAGGACTCTTACTAAAACTAGACAGTACTGATGAACGTGGAAATGCAAAAGTCAGGCCTAGTTGAGAAAGAGCTCAGGACAGCTGAGTAGAGTTTGGTCAAGGAGAAAATCTTTATCTAGTGTTCCAGATGTGCTGACATAATTGCCTTAAATTTTAAATTGCCAGATTACAAACATCATTGGAAACTTTAAAAAAGGCTGTGTGCGGAACTATTTATGACCCTTAAAATTAATTGCATGTGTTATTTAAAAATTATTGTTGATATTTCATATTTCTATAGGTATTTATAATAATATATTAGTTAATCCTCAGGTGAACTCGTGACTCAGTCTACCTACCCAGTTGGCTATCTCAATAAAATCCTTGTACGATAACTTGAAGTCTCAAAGTCAGCATCCCCTTTCTACAGATAAGGATGTAGAGACATAAAAAATTGTATTTCTTAAATTAGAAGAATTCATGTGAGTAA
Organism: Mirza zaza; assembly: GCA_008750895.1. NCBI lineage: Eukaryota > Metazoa > Chordata > Mammalia > Primates > Cheirogaleidae > Mirza > Mirza zaza. Next base: position 93,345 of record VSMD01020730.1, read on the forward strand.
GGCAGAGTTCTGAATCTGTACCATAGATTTGTGCTAACCAGGTGCATGGAAGACACAGCTTAATTCAAATAACATCCCAGGATCTCTGAGTAATGTGGTTGGTCAATTGCATACACATGTATGGAAGAGCCAAGGAGTTACTGCTGCCAGTTTTTCTGCTGGCATTTGAGGAGTTGGCCATCACCCTTTCCAATCGCTTCAGTCTGAGCAGGGTCTGTGCCCTCGCTTAGTGACTGGCACAACTTTCTTCAGCAGAAAATTGCAACCATAATAGGATGAAGGGCTCATTTCTTGATGCCTGAGGGCAAACCTTCAAAATGGAATCTTATACTCCTAGGAAATATTGACTTCAAGCTTAGTTCTTTATAAATAACCAAACGAAAAAAAAAAATGAATTGATTTAAACATACTTCGCACTCCAGCGATCTAATGGAAGAGCCGATGGACACGTTTCCACGCCCTTTCCTTGATCTGCATTGCATATGGTCCTCAGGGTCCTGCTCAGCCACCCTCAAGCGCCCTCTACTGGTCTGTGCTCTCAGCCTGGAGGACTAGCCTTGAACTGGCAGAGCTCTTCTCCCAGCCCCAGCCCCAGCCCCGGTACACACACACACACACACACACACACACACAGCTGAAAGCGGAGCATCTGGGAGTTAGGGACCCTCCGCTCATTTCCCTCAATCTCTGGCCAGCCTTTGCAATGAGTAGTGGGGGAGTATGAAAGCTCACCCCCTTGTCTTAAGGCCGGGAAAACTCCATGGTATAATTTACAAGTTCTCCTCAGGGTCTGGGGTATAATTTACACACCAGAGCTCCCTGTAGGATCAGGCTGAGGCTGAGACTTCACCTGAAACGGCAGCCTTTCTTGGCTGCTTCTTCCCTTTGCACCTCCCCCTCTCCTGGGATCCCTTCCTTAATAAATCACTTGCCGTGAACGCTGCTCTGTGGGTCTGCTTCCGAGGGCCTAAGGCAGTGTTAAGAAATTAAATATATAATTTGATGCTTTTTATCAACACACTTAAAACTGTTTTTAATCTTTGGTTTGCTAATTTGGGTTACCTTTGTGCAACTGTGGGGATCTTAAAAGTCAATTAACAATTGAAGAGAGGTATGCATGACAGCTGCCATTTGCTGAGGAGGCCACCGTGCACCAAGTCCTTGACACATTTTTTCCGATTTTTATAGTAATGTTGCATTTTTAAGGATGAGTTAATTAAAGTCCAGAGAAACTTATTAATGTGCCCAAGTCACAGAGCTAGTAATTGGTAGAATCGAAGTCCAAGTCCAGATTTTCTGGTTTTAACACTTTGGCTCTTTCAACAGCTACCCTGCCCACTCTCTTCCCCTCTTAGGGTATTCAAATGTCTATTTCTAGAGCTGTCAAGTAGGCAGCCCAACATCAAAGTTCATGACTTACTCAAACTGGAGGAGACTGTCTCTTTAGTAACATAAAAAATACACTGTAAAGCACCAGACTTAATTTCTCAGAATGGGGGTAATTGAAAATAATTTCTTTTAAGTGCTGGAGTCAAGTTATGTCAATGTGTTGTTATACAGAGAAACCTTTGTGCAATTTTTGGCAGAACCTAGGTGATTCATAGAAACACAAATTATTGAGCAGGTGACAACAGGACAGGGCATTAGGAATGTGCTTTGGGAGCAGGAGATGGAAGTTTCTTTTCTGGTTCTCCCTCTGGGGTGGTCATGCTCAGTGCTGTGATTGTATTGTACCATAATGCTGTTTAGAAAATGACTTTCTCAGCCCCTAAATGGACCCAGTGTCTTGAAAATCCTAACTCATCTCATAGGAGTTATCAGTCTGTTTCACAGAGAGATCCTTAAAAAAATGAAGGGATCACACCTGTAATCCTAGCTCTCTGGGAGGCCGAGGTGGGCGGATCGTTTGAGCTCAGGAGTTCGAGACCAGCCTGAGCAAGAGCGAGACCCCATCTCTACTATAAATAGAAAGAAATTAATTGGCCAACTAACATATATTGAAAAAAAAAATTAATTAGCCGGGCATGGTGGTGCATGCCTGTAGTCCCAGCTACTCGGGAGGCTAAGGCAGCAGGATTGCTTGAGCCCAGGAGTTTGAGGTTGCTGTGAGCTAGGCTGATGCCACGGCACTCACTCTAGCCTGGGCAACAAAGTGAGACTGTCTCAAAAAAAAAAAAGAAGGGATAATGGTGATGATGCCACAGCCATCTAGACAGACCTTCAGCCAGCATCTGTGTTGGGCCCTGTGTGGATTATTGTTCATTGCTGACACAAGTCCTCACGTGTGAAAACTTTAGCAAGACTACACAAAAGCCCTAGCAGAGACTTTAACATTTTCTGCATGGTGATGTCATCAGCGCTTACCACAAACCATAGCTATTCTCTCTTCCTGGAGTGTTGTTCCTTCACCAGGCAAAGGCCTGGTCATTTCTTACTTTTCTTTCTAAGATGAAGCTCGGGCATCACGTTCAGGAAGCCTTCTCTGAAAGCCCCAACACGGACAAGGTCCCTTTCCAGTAGATTTGTATTCCTATGCATAATCACCCACTTACCATACTGAAAGAATATGTTTGCCTATTAATCCTCTCACTAACCTAATTCTGTTTTATTATTTCTGTGTGCCCAGTTCTTGTTGAGGCGCATGGCACAGAATTAACTCTCAATACATGTTTTTATGAACTGAACTGAACTATGATGAAAGAAGAATGTTCCTTCCATGTCTTTTTAGTATACGTGATTTATTCTTATTAAGTTGTTTCAAAGCCATCCAAGTAACTTAGTCAGAAGAAATACTGAAGAACTAGAGCGGCAGTGGAAACACTCAGACTTTGGGGTGAGAGAATCTGAAAGAGAGAGGAATAAGGATTATGTCTGGCAGGCTGGGAGAAGCCTGATAGCCAGATAGCATCTGAGGGCCACTTGGGGTGGAGTTTAAGGTGCAAGAGTTATGATGAAAGAGAATTGGGAAGAGTGCATCTTTATGTGATGCTAAGGAATAAAATGAAAGAATCTATTTATTTTTTATTTTTGCATTTGAGGCAAGATAGAATAGTAAAAAGAGCATGGACTGAAGTTTACCCCCAAGCTCCACTGTGTTCTTTTTCTGTGTCTCAACCTCTTGGAGTTTCATTTTCTTTATCTATAAAGTGGGCACACCAGCACCAACTTCAGAGATTTCCAAGGATGACCTAAACGTTAATAAGATAACACCCAGCAAATATTTGGCATTCCATAAAGTTCCATAAGGTTTACTTCATAGGATAGTGGGGTAAAATAGGAAGTTTGCAGCAGTAGAAATGTATCCATTTGTTTGTTCTTCCAATAAACGTTTTACTGAGTATTTTTACGGCGTGCCAGGCATGGGGGGCCCGTGTGTGTACATGATGACCTGTACAATGTGCCTCTAGAAGTTTAAGTCTAGAAGAGGATAAACTTATCCCAGCAGATGATATGGCGAGTAATGTAAAAAGCCCCACAGAAGAGGGGAAGAATTCATTCCGGCTAGAGAAGTCTGGGAGTTCTTCACAGCAGAGTCCACCCTAAAGTGGAGTCTGAAAGGATGAGTAGGAGTTCGCGGCACAGACGAGGTGGGGAAGGAAGCGCTGTACCTGCCGGGACTCGGAGGTTCATGCTGGGGCGGTTTGGATACTGATGGACTGTAAAAGATGAGAGGACCGTGGCAGGAGATGATGGAGAGACGAACCAGGGCCAGGGTGCACAGGGCCTTCCTGCCTTGCTCTGGAGTTGGCAGTCGATTTTGAGGGGACAGAAAAACCACTGAATATAGAGACTGATAAGGAAATAGTTATGTTTAGAGGCTTACGATGTCCAAATGTGAAAAGCGATCATGTTTATATAGATTTCTTGGCTCCTGCGAAGCCTTTTTTACTTTCTTCCTTGATTTGCTGTTAAAGTCGGAAGTGATTAATAAAGCTGTTCATTCGCATAATAACATTACTATTTTTTTAAAAAAATTCTGGTCTCATGGCATTCATGTTGTTTTAATGCACTCTAAATCCCTGCACGGTCATGCTAATTTAATAATTTAATTTAATTTAATTACTAAATAATTTAAATGTGGAATCCATTCATTCCCTCAACAAATATTTATTGAGAGCCTGCTCTGGGCCAGCCTTTTATATAGACCCTGAGGACCGATAGGGGCCCTGCCTGGTGGAGCCATCGTTTCAATGGAGGAGATGAAGGAGACTAATAAAAATGTAAGGGCTCTAGAAATTCTGGCACGGGAGGAAGTAAGGGAGTCCTCTGTTAAGGAAGTGATGTCTCCTCCTAACTACAGTGAGTGGGCTGGGGGTGGGGGTCCCTATTTAGAAAATTTGAAATCTTATGTTTTTACATTGCTGACTTTAACCTTCTTGGAGTCCAATAGGTAGTAGGTTCTCGTTCTTTCTCTCTTTTCTCCTCTCTCTCTCCCTCCACCATACCACCACTCATTGGGCATATCTGAAGTCAGTTGCAGGGAATGAGATTCTCAACACTGTAAATATTCCTTTTCTTGGACTTCCTCAGAAGATTGATGATAGCTCATTTCTAGTTTCTAATCTAGAAATCAGAGAATTGGATTTGAGAATAATGGCATCTATTAATATTTTCTCCTTTTGCTCCAAAAAGAACACTTAGCTATGTTTTTATTCCTACTCGGTTTTGGGCTAAGCACTTTACACATTTAATCTCACAACTCCTCAACACGGCTCTGTAAAACAAGCATCATTATCGTCTTCACTTTTTAGCTGGGGACACTGAGACTCAGGGAGATTATGTCACTTGCCCAAGGTCATGCTCCTCCTAAGAAGCAAGGCCAGGTCTGACTCAGGACCGCCGTGCCCTAACCACTCTGTGTTCCTGCCCCTGTCTCTCGCCCGGCCTCATTTCTTCCTTTGTTTATTCTCCTGTGACCTTTTCTGTCTCAATATTTCCTTTCTCTCCCGCATTCATTTGGCAAACGTCATCTGTCGGGTCTAACCACAAGCACAGGCTGGTGGGCAGCCACTGGAGGGAATATTCAGGCTTGGAGTGGAGGGGACCAGACACGTACCAAGCGCTGACACACAGAGGAAAGGAGGAAGGCAGAAACGAGGGGCAGTGGCCTCATCTCCAGCTGTGGTTTTCAGTAAGAAGGATGCAGTTCCAGTCAGTCCTTAAAGGACAGGGGTTAACATCAACTCTGAGTCTGAACGAACAGGATGGAGAGGGGTCAAAGTGCTCTGTGCGCTTTGTCTCGCTTAGTCCCGTCGGTGGTACTGTGTGGTAGCTGTCATTGATGCTTTCTGCACATGAAGAAACTTCGGGCTCAGAGAGGTTATGTGAGCAGCCCAAGGCTGCAGGGGTGTTCCGGGTAGAATGATTTCAACAGAGCAGCTTGGCTCTGGAATCCAAAATCTCAGTGTTGGAAAGAGCTCACTTTCTTTTTTTTTAAATTTTTTTTTATTATCTCATATTCTGTGGGTACAAATATTGTTAGGGTTACATATCCTGTCCCTGCCCCTCCTCCCCACCCAGCCATGCAAGAGCTTCAAGCGTGCCCGAGCACCGCTTGGTGCTCACTTTCTCAATGCGAATCTCAGAACACTAGCTGTGGAGGAGGTGAGGGTGGGGCGGGGGCAGGGAGGCTGGTCTCAGCAGCCCAGTGTAGCAAGTGTGGCATTCCACAGCCCCCTCTGAGGGAGTCCCATTCTACATGGACATAGTAAAGGCTTGAGATGGTCCCCAGAAGCCTCTGAGCACTATTTCACCCAGGATTTCCTAAGCATATTTGGCCAGAGAAATCTTTTTGAAATAGACAGTCACTGACATGATGAGAAGCGAACACATGAAATACTGAAATACATCTTGCTGTCTCCCAAGTTCTCGTTTTGGTAGAGAGAGAATGAACAGGGAGAGGATAGGAAGGAACAAGGAAGACGAAAAGGAAAAGGAGTGAGACAATGAAGAAAGAAAAAGAAATAAAGGAGCTACTCAAGTATTTCCCAGTAAAATTCTAAAACAGCTTTTCTGTGTTTCTTTTATATCTGAGCCTTCTCTTTCTTGTGCTTTTCAAATTGACACAAAATGTTTCCCCAAGGCATGAGATCAGATGGAAAGCTTAATTTCTTTGGGCTGATGACAGTCTTAAAAGATGGTCCATGAGGCTGAATGAGGCTGAGTGAGGCTGCCTGTGCAGGTGGCCAATCCCTGACACCAAGATGTGAGAGCTGAAAGTGGCACAGGGCTGGGAGACGCCTGCTCCTCCCTGTCCCTGCCCAGAGAGAATTGACGTTGCTTCGCTAGGCTCCCAGGGCAAAGAGCAACTGAGTGGGGACACCTCTGGCCCCTTGACTCCCAGACCAGTGTGTTTTCCTTACACAAGTTTATTTTTTTCAGGGTCAGTCTCATGTCCACATATTTTCTTTTTCCCTGCTACACTTAGCCCACCAGCATTTGCTTAGCCTGAAATACCATTATTGGCAAAATAAACCATAATTTACCCTGTTTATTGCTTGCTACAGTCTACAGACTCCTGGCGTAACCTAAGACAGTCTTCTCCTGCCTATTTCCTTTGCTCCTGGTTCTTTGAATAGAATGTGTATATCATTTAGAATAAAGGAAAATTCACAACACATATTGTTGTGAACACATAAAACACATATATGTTTTATGTTTCTCATGTAAGTATACAGACACTCCTAATCAGATACTTAGGAATTTTTCTAATGTTCTTGTTTACTCAATCAATAAAGTCATTCTCTGATTTCTGTGGACTTCCAAGGTTGTTAAGGAGATTGCTGTTATAAAATTTAGCATTTATGTGAATATCAGGGTGTTGCTATGTATGAAATGTATACTTGGTCAGACCTCTGCTGTCAAAATGTGGTCCTTGGATCAGCATCATTGACATCACTTAGGAACTTGTTACAAGTGCAGAATCTGGGTCTTACCTCAGACCCACTGATCCAAATATTCATTTTAATGAGATTCCCAAGGTGACTTACATGCTCTTTAAAGTTCGAGAAGCCCTGATCTAGAATACACAAAAAAGCAAAGGACTTTATTACTCATTACACAGCATACAGTCTAGGCAGCATATTTGTGTCAGTGTTCTCCAAATCCCAGGACGGTGGTGCAGGTGGGCCCAGATGCACACCTGCACATACTCTGGACTATGTTTTAGGAGAGGAACCCTGAGTTTAGGGAATCTGAATCTTTTAAAATGGAAAGTAAATATGCCTGCTCTTTGTTCCAGACACACTATGTTTTTCTAAGGTTGTTTACTATACAGACATGCTTGAAATGAGAATTCAAAACAAAGGCTAGGCGGTGCCTGTCTTTGTAAGTAAGACAGGTAGAAAAACTGGGGACCCATGAGGAATTATCTCCCTATAATGGGCATTAGAATATCTCTATCATTTGGTTTTAGGACCAATACATATTTCTTGGAAGCCATGGCAGATATATTTCCTAATCCCTAGATTGTACTAGGGGCTGCTTTTATCAGAAAGACCTTAAGGGGAAAGTAACTTCCAGTCTGGACATTCAGTTGAACCCCTTGCCTGAAGAGAGAAGTTATGTAAAGAAAGCAAGTGGGGTTGTATGTCGTAAATAGTGGGGTCGCTAGTGGGTCCTCTTAGTGTTGGTTGTACCACTCCAGCACAGAACTTATTCTTATTCTCAAGTTCAGGGTATATGATATTAATTCAGAGAGCTCTGGAGAGACTCTAAGAGATGTTTAAAAGATTGTCGAATAGTAGTAGGAAGAAAAGCAGAGGTAAAATGGAGTTAAGTATAACTTACTAATAGGGCAGTTTTGTTGTCCATAACTGTGTTCTTATGCAAAGCAGCTGATTTCCCTTTGCCCTGAAGGTCTAAGTAGAGGGTGAACCTTTTAGAAATATAGCAGAAGAGATTTCTTCTTTGACTCCTGGGGTTTTTCTCAAGTCTCAAAGAATAAGAGAGTTTGGAGAAGGGAAAACTGGAGCAGTTTTACAAAGCATGTGAGAATGATATGTTGATAAACATTTAACAACCAGTGCTCAGCGTTAGAATGAGGTTGGGCCATAATTTGTAAAGTGTGCTGATTTCTGTGGTGTAAATATTCCTACATGGCTGATTTCAGGCTATCAGTGCGAAGTCAGCCAGCTTGAAAAAGTCCTGAAAATTTAACATACCAATATGAGCCAGCTCTAGCAAACCATTGCAAAAAAATCACAATTAGTAATTTTTTTGACAGTGAAGGTGGTTTGACTGTGCAAGAGATTTGCTTATAGAGAAGCTTCTTTTCTTCAAGATCTTTTAAAATAATATATGTTCTGTTTGCCTCTGGTGATTCTTAGCTAAATTTACCTTAAAGCAGGATGATAGCCTCAATGATCTTTTTGAAGTTCGTTTCAACAGTGTGATTCAATTTTTCAAAAAGTCGTCCTTTATATTGTGCGTTTAACAAGCCTGACTATTAAACTGACCACCAGCTCACTTATTAGTTAGTAATATTTCTTTTCTATGTCATGACCTATGGATGCACAGATAATTTTAGAAGAACGGGAGGCTATTCAGGCTGGGGCCAACCCAGTGATGATTCCTTATACCTGGGTGATCTGTGGAACCATAATGAATCACAACTTTGGGCACAAGACACCTGCATCAGTGGTTGGACCTGGGGCATAGTAAACCCTCCTTGCTCTAATGAGGCTTTATGCCTCTTCAAGAGACTTACCCTGGAATTCCCCTTGGGATCAGTTTGGCTGTAGATTCTGCAAAGTCTCTCTCTGGAGTACTGTTTCGCTGTGTTGATAGCAACATCTTTCCAGAGAATTTAACAGTGAGCCCAGATGCTGCAGCATTAGTGAAGCTCAAGGTGAACAAGTCACCCTCCTGCCCAAGTGCCCAGCTCACGCTGGGACTCTGCCTTCATGGGCACCCATGTAGTGTTTCCACTTCTGGCATGTGTGTGCCGTGGCGGGGGGGGGGGGGGGGGGGGGGGGGGGGGGGGGGGGGGGGGGGGGGGGCTGCTATAGGGGACTGATTTACTCTCTATTTCCTGGTATAGTCGACTAATTTATGCTCCACTTCCTCCTCCGCCCTCCCAGACATTGAAGGATTAGTGGAAAGAGCAAACTCGCTGCACTCAGCTGGTCCCAGTGAGATGCGCTTTTCATAGCCTCTGGCTTTAACAGGCCTGCCTCTCCTTCCCCCAGCATTTACCAGGGGGGAGACCTTGACTTTAATGCAGATTTGAGTGCCTCCTTCCCTCTCCCATGGGTAATATTGATTGGGAGGCTTCAATTACTTATTTATCACATTTATAAAATGCTTCTCTTGCCAAGGTCTCTGGGCACATGGGACAAGAGTAAAAATATTAACAAGTAGTAATGATAATAAAAAAATCTACCATGCGTAGCTTCTCATTCTGAAGGTGCTACATCAACTCCATTGGAAACCTATGACAGTGATTTAGAGCTTCCATTACAACTTGATTTTTTTTTTCTTTTTATAAAACTCACTCATTTCCAAAGGGGCTTAATCTCCTGCATAAAGCAAATGTATTAACAAGCAAAGAGACAGAACATGTAGATTTGCTGTTTAGGACGAGGCCAGATTGAAAAGACAATCCCTGTGCCACATTGCAGAGATCGGCTTCCACATCACCCCCCGCTACTTCCATCTTCCCTTTTTGGTGAAGGCAAAAATAGAAGTGAATCTTAAAAGAGGGCTCTGTATTGTCTGTCCCAAATTTTTGTCTAGACACATTGAGACAAATTGTCTTCAAAGAGTTTTCTTGTTCTGTAAGGGCAGGATTCTCTGCAGAGGGTGCGCCATGCCATGCCATGTGGCTGTGACACCTTCGTTTTGAGCACAGCAGTGGGGGGTTGTTTAAAGGCTTAGCTAGGTGCTGATGACATTATTTATCTTCAAGATAAAGAAGGTGAGGGATTTAATTAGATGGGAAAAGAGTGTGCAAGTTTGAAGAACTTTTCTCAAGTGTGTTGAATCCGAAATCCTAATGCCATATTGGGCTTCCTTTCCAGAGAAGCCTCCTCTTCTATTTTTACCTACTGGTGATAAAAGCAAATGCTAGAAAGGCCAAAAAGGAGACAAGGTCCTTCTGACCCAAACCTCTGGCATTCATAACCCACACCACTAGTGGGTCAGAGGAGCCTCGCTGGCATTTAGCTTTGGTGATTAGAAAATAAAGCATTATAGACGGGAATCTATGTTTGCTTTTCTTTTTTTCTTAAAAATCCAGTTATGATTAACATTCTTGCCATTAGGGAACATTTGGGCTCAACTACTTGTTAGAGTTCCACCAGGATAGGAAAAGAAAAAAAAACTTGAGCTATTCCCTTAAAACAATTGTCAAGCTATGAACCACAGGCTAAATCTGGCCCATTGTTTGTAAATAAAGTTTTGTTTTTGTAAATAAAGTTTTATTGGAACACAGCCCCACCCATTGCTTTATGAATGGTCTGTGGCTGCTGCCATGGTACAGCCGCAGAGTTGAGTCGTGACACAGACCTCACAGCTCTCAAAGCTTAAAATATTTAGTCTCTGCCCTTTTATAGAAAAAGTTTACTGGCCCTTGCCTTAAAAGAACAATTAAGCAAAATAACTAATGATATAACATCCCACTACCACAGATCCTCACGTATGTCATGACAGGTTGTGGAGACAGGGACGGTGACTGATTCTGCTTCTCTCTTGCAGTCAGGTCAGTCCCCAGAACAACTTGGGCACAAGCAGTGAGATGGAAGCAGAAGTTCTAGCTCAAGAGAATACCCAGGTCCAGCTGTCTGTGGTGACTTTACCATAGCATCCTGTGATTCCCTCTGTGTACACTTCCATCTTATGTACTAACATGAAGACCATGTAGAAAGAGAGAGAGATGCCTTCAAAGCTGCAATCAGGGCTGGGGAGTGGTGCTAGACCTCACTGGTCAATAGTCCTTTTTGATTTATTAATTCCTGGTGAAGAGCTAGTATAGCAGATGGTCATATGTAGAAATAGAACCAACCTATCACACTTCAACTTTTTTCTTCTGTCTTTTCTGTAAAGAAAAATATGAAAAATTTTCTGGCTTGGCTGGGTCAGTGATAATTTCAGGGATATGGCAGACTTTGCGTGATATGTTCTTGGAAAGTAAACAAAAAAAAGATGTGATTCTGATATGGCTTCTCTCAGGAATTCTATATTTGAATCTTTTTTGCCAGTATTCGCTCTAGCTTCACACTGATTTTATTTTTATATGAAAGACTATCAGGATTCAGATTGTAAAACGCTAAATGTGTGGTCTTTGTATATCCCATTGTCTTTTCTTCCCCTCCTTATAAGTTTTTCAAAGAAGGCCAGCCCATTTTCTGTCTTCCAGCATCAGACCTTATGAGTGCAAAGTCACTGTGTGGTTCAGTCAGAAGAATGCTACCATGAGCTTTGAGAAACAGAAATTTTGAAGAAGGACAAACCCTGTCTTTGTGGGAGTCTTAGTATTTTTAAGATGGGGAAGAATCTTAGGAGAGCATCCAATCTAATACTCCTAAAGTTAATTTTTACTTATAGCTGGGTGATCTTTAACTGGATGTTTTGTGGACACTTCTTAAAAGTTCATAACATTCTCTAGTATATCATACCTTTTAGAGCATAAAATAGAAATAATTTCTTCACACACTCATACATTTTCATGTATACAAAACATCTAATTCAAGAACTGACCCCTGAAAATTTAGGGTTTTTTTGCTTTCCATTAAAAATGTGAGTTTCCAGATAAATAAATATGCATTTTAGTCATTTCAGTATGACATTCTTTCTCTTATGCCCTGAATTTAACTGGTTAAAAAATGTATTTATTTTCAATGAGACAAATACCTCCTGGTGGAAACAGTAACAAATATTTGCACTCATTTGGGGGGCCCACATACAACTACGAGGACAAATATATCAAGTACAATAATGTCATGGATATAATTGATGTAGCTTAGAGACTGTCTATATTTTTTTAAGCCTACATGTCATTTAAATGCAGTAAATAGAAGGTAACATCAAGTTGCAAAGGTCAAGAGATTCAACAAGGAGCTAACTAAACCCTTTAATAGGGTTTAAATAATTATGGCAATTCCTCTAGTGTCTTTCATTTTAGCTTGGGAATCTCTTAGCTAGTAAAGTCATTTATAGCAGGGCTCTTTGTAATGATTTTTTAATGGAGGACTTTTAGATAATACCTTGGAGGGTATTTTAAAACTAAATAGTTGTATAAGAGAGAATTGCTTAAAGGATTATAAGATGGCTTTCTCGAAAAAAACAAGTCAGTGGGAGGGAGGAGCAGGGTTTGGGATTTAAGCTTCACCAAATGACAACTTTATGTTGTTTGTCTCATTAACTGCCAGACAATTCATCTTTGGTTCAATAGGGAATGCTTACCAAGCCAGGGATGTGAGCTTGCCAGCACTCATGTTTTTATAGAAAGCTTTATTTTGGAAATTTCTAATCTGAACATACTTGCAATCTAGCTCTTAGAAAACGTTGTAAAATCATTTCTAAGGAAGCAGAGAAAAGGAAAAGCAGCAGTTAAGTTTGAGGTCGTGGTCCCTCTAAAGGGGACAGGATTGTGAAGAAGTTGAGGTTGTTGGCATAGTCTGATGATCTCCCCTCTGCTCGGTCACACCTAGTTTTGCTGTGGCTGTAGCTCTAACAGAAAAGCTGTGACTTTTTCTGCCTCTGCATTTTTCCCACTTGGATGGAGCCTTTGGAAATGAAAAAGAAAAATCATCAAGGACCGTCTTGTATTGAAAGATGATGTTCTGCATGCTTAATGGGCTGAATCACCCTTTCCCTTTTCAGATATGGCTCATGTCCATTAAGCTGTGGATATGGATGATAAATACCATTGTACTTACCATATCACCAAATGCCACATTTTCGAAGGCAGTGACGTTTCTTTACCTCAGCATTTGTGAGATTGCACTCCGGAATATAACAGTTCAGGCAGAAGTTGTCTGTTAACTTGCAAGGGCTTGCAGATATGTTAATGGCTGGGTGGGAATTGAGTTCTTTACAAATTACTCTTCTTAAACCCCTGCCTTTGATCGAGCTGTGATGCTTTATCTTGTGTTATCTATTGGCTTATGTCCTGAAGTGGGTGGGAAATGAGGCCTGACTCTCCCAGGAGTAAGAGGGTAGGTCACATGTGAGAGACCAAGGGAAGCCATTGAATCTTGCTGAAGCGTCCGGTAGATCTTCAAGAACTTGTTTCTTGGACATGAAATACCAGGCTGTTCTCTCACCGTGAACGTCCTCCCTGTCCACCTCCCAACACGAGAGACCCTTAAAGTACAATGTAACAAACACAGTTGGTGACAGATGTTTATTCAGAACTGTTGGGCAGCCTGGGAAGGGACATTTTGTGTGTCCGAGCATTGAATTCCCCTTCTTGGCAGTGGTCTTTATTTATCACGATGTATTTTTGTTGAGATGGTTTTGGATCCGGAACAGGGTTATCCAGCTTGGTCACTCATATTATTTACTTGACTTGGCTCTGAATATGAGCTATTTCCCTGAGTCGGATACACCCCCAAAGGTTGAGTATCTCCTGTCATTCCTTTCTACTTACACGTATTCATTTACAAATATGTGTCTGGATTAGGCATTGGGTTAGTTGGCCCCATCTCCCAGGGGTGTACATTTTACTAGGAAAATATGAAGCCAGCGGATACTTTATAAGTATGGTTTGAAAGGTGCCTAGAAAACAGTGCTAGGATGTGGGCATTGAAGGAGATGTGGGGCTCGCAGAGTGTGGGAGTGGGGGGAAGGGCAGAAAGAAGGCAGAGGGAAGGATCCCAGCTAGGAATTTCACATCCTAAAACACGGACGCATAAGAAAATGTAAGGCCTTGGTACATTTGCAAGGAGTTTGGCTTGGCTAGACCAGAGGATGCGTGTAGAGAATTGGGAGGAGAGACCAGAGTGGAGTTGGGGAGTCGCTGGTACAGAGTGGACAGAGTTTATGCTAAAGGACTTTGCATGGGGAAGGAGCCTAATTGGGCGCACATTATGGAAAGGATACTTGGCTGCAGCGAAGAGAGCTAGTTGGAGGGACCTGAAGGGTGTTTGGAGGTGAGACTGACAACAGGTTTAACCAAGTTCAAATAACTCAACCTAATATTAGCGGGCTCTAAAGGTGAGATTAGAAAATGACTTCCAGAAACGTTGTGAGCAAAGGCAGCACTGTCGAAGGCAGGCCACTGTGTGGCCTGAGGGAAGGCACAGGCCGAGTCAGGCGGGTCTGAGTTCAAGTCCTATCACCGGCAGTTACTAGCCGTGTGGCCTTCGGTAGTTTCCTCACCTCTCTTTTTGAAGTAAAGCCTTTTCTTTTAAATTGATAGATAATAATTGTACATGTTTATGGGATATGTAGTGATGCTGCGATACACGTAATGTATAGTGATCAGATCAAGGTAGTTAGCATAGCCATCATCTCAAACGTTTATCATTTCCTTGTGTTGGAAACCTTCCATGTCCTGTTTCTAGCTTTCTGAAACTATAACATATGTTATTGTTTGTTAACTATAGTTCAAGTCCTCACCTCTCTTTGGGAGCTTTTTCTCTTCTGGACAGTGGGGGTGTCGCTCCTCCATGGTGGGGCTTTGGAAGTGAAACGAGGCGATGCATGCCATATGCACGCGTTTGGTAGTGACTCTCTGAAGATGTGTGTGTGTGAGGGAGAGTGTGTGTGTGTGTGTGTGTCTGTATGTGTGTGTACATTTGAGTATTGCAAGAAGAGAGGAGAGAGAGAGGACCTTCAGTCAGATATATATTTTCTGTGTGCTAAGTAAAACTGTTCATTTCCATTCTGCATACTCGATATTTATTTAGTGGTACCCATGTGCAACGTGCCAGCTAAGGACTCTGTTCCTTTTAGTGACATCTCCTGTGGGGGTGAGGGCAGAGGGTGTTTAATAATTAATGTTGATCAACTAATCGGTTTCCACATATGATGACAAAAGTGTCCAGTATCCAGTATAAGTCAAAATACTAGAAAACCATCCATCCGAGTTATTAATATTTTAATTTAGATCGATAGGGAAAAATAAGCCCTTTGGGGGTTTATTTATATCTTTAGTGAGTGTTTTTTCCTTCTCACAATTTAGTTTCCTTGAGAAATGAACATTTATAAAATGTTTTTGGTGAACCCATTTATACAGTGGAATTCATTTTCTCTAGGAGGTTGGGAACTACAGGGAGGAACTAGAGAGTCATAAATCCTATTTAATTCAAGTTCATGCATTTCATGAGAGAAGGCCCCTTCTTTATCCTCTTATTGTATTTCCCCCGAGGCCTATAAACAGATGATGTTAGTAGCAATTTAAAAATGCGAATGGTATCACAGAAGTTCTATACAGGATTATCTCCACTCTGTTCCCTACCCCCACCACACACACACTTTAAACAACAGGAATGAGAAATCCAAAATGAAAATACGCTCTGTAAGTCAAAAACAACTACTTGCTGAAATAAGTTGGCTGCACCAGTCTGGATATTTTTATCATCCATGCTAGTTGGAAAAATGAGGATCTGTATTCTGAATCTAATCAGTATACTTACCAATGCATTAATTGTTTGAGAAGAGCCTGCTATACGCACACAAGAAAAAGAAGAGTGGTAATAAGGCAAAATAAGTAGTAGCTCTTGCAATTAAGTGGCTTCTGTGTGGCCCAGGAGCCAGCTCATTTTCCAGAAGAAGGACACATGTTTTACTGTGGAGTTGCAAAGAGGAAGATTACTCCTGGCTCATGGCATCCAGATGCTTTCGCAGAGGAATGGGTTTCAAGTTGAACCTCCAAAATACTGGCTTATAGAACCTTCCAGTTTAAGAAATCCCTAATTCCACAGTATTTATGGTGCATGATTTTTAATTGTATATTTTGCCTTACTTTTTCCTTTGAGATTTTTTAATTCATTCTTTAACAACTTAAACTGCATTAGAAAAATGTTCTTGGGAGGCATTAGTTGTCAGACTAACTCTTCTTAAAAACATCAATTTCGAGAGTCAGGGATGGCTAGTCATTGCGGACAAAGGAGGAACTGAGGTTTCTTTCATGCCCAGCCAAGTTGGTGACTTGCACACAGTGCCATGCTACCAGAGCCGCTCCCCGGGCAGCATGCACCAGAATTTATTGCACCCTTGTTGTGACAAGGAACTGAGAAATCTTTTAGAGACATGACCTGGGAATTCCAAAAGTCACACATTTCTTTTTTACAAAGCTAGGGAAACCAGAGCATTTTCAGCCACAGTGTGAGCCTCTAGTCTGTCTCTTACACTGATCCTGGCCACCAACCGCGTCTCATCCGAGAGTCTCATGTTCCCACAGTCCCCTGGGACTTAATTCAGTTGGTAAAATTTATATGTGTTCTTTAAAGTAGCCATCACAACTATAATAGCTATTATTAATGTTTATTGAGCATCTGCTTTGTTCCAAGCATGTTTCCATACACTTTACATGTATTATCTCATTTAATACTGTCAACAACCTCATGAGTTAGATGATAAAACTGAAATACAAAGAGGTTGCCTAGAGTTGCACATGTATAGGTGGTGAGTGGCAGTACCAGGACCCAAATCTGGGCACATATCAGTTACAAAGTTTCAGCAATCTTTAGGATTATTTCTTTTAATTATTCTTTTTTCTTTTCTTCTCTCTCTCTTTTTTTCTGTTGTTATTTTGATCTATCTGCCTCTACTTCTGGTTCCATTTTTCTGTTTTTCTCCAAAATAGGACATGTTGTCTTTATCATAATAGATTAATATTTTAATTATTTTAGCCTAACAATACTTAACCAGATAAACAAAAACTCTACGAAAAGAAAGTTGTTATCTCAAAAGTAAAAACATGACAATGGGACAAAAGCTTGTCTTTGGAGAAAGACTGTGTATTGTTCATATCTGTATTATGGGCTTCTGGCTCCGGGCGACCATCATTTGCTGTGTCTGCAAACACATCATTTGCCTTGAGAAGCCGTGGGCATGACGTAAAGGTGGAGGTGGCAACTCTGCCCAAAGAACTATGTGTCAATGCTCTTGAAAAACATGTCTAGAACCCACCCTCCATATTCACCCTCAATATTCTTTTCAATTGACATTTTATTGTCTTTGAACCAAGAGAGAAGCAATTCTGTTTGCCTGTTAGTTTAGATTTTTGGAAGCTTGATGCTATCAAAGACAATGCATATTAAAAATGAGCAGGCTCAAAATGGTCTCCTGTGTACTAACAGAGCCAACTGAACGAGGTCAGCTCAAGAGACCTCAGACCCAGAGACCTGGGTCCTAGACTGAGTTAGTCACTGGCTCTTTACTCATCTGTAAAATTAGGGTAGTGTGAACCTCACTTATTGGGGGAACTCAATCATGGTGAAATGCTGCTGCAGAAACAATAATGCCTGTACAGGTAGATGTGTCGCAGTCGACTCTGTCTGTCCTTTCCTCGTCTCATCTTCTCAAAAGTGAGAAGTGAGAAGTTAAGCCAAACACGGGGTTTTCAGTTCTAACATTTAGCTTATTAGCTGTGTGACCTTTTGTGAATTTCTTAACTTTTCAAAGCCAATTGCAAAGAAAGGTGATAATAGTAGCCTCTACTTTATCGAGTTATGGTGAGGATTAGATAAGAGAATAGATAAGAGAATTAGATAAGAGAATGAATCCCATAGCACGGTGGGTGGTGTAGTGTACGGAGAGGCAGTCTGGCCTGCCAGTGAAGAGAAGGACTGCAGAGCCAGGCTTCTTGAGTTTGAGCTCTGGCCCCAGCACTCACCAACTTTGTGACTTTTGTTTTGTTTCTCAACTGTCTGTGCTTCAGTTTTCTAATCTCTGAAAGGGGATAATCACAATGCTACTTTCAGGGAGGTTATGAGGATTAAATGAATCAATACATGTAAAGCACTTAGAAGAGAGCTTGGCATATGGTTAGAACCATGTACTACAGTGTCTCCCCGAAAATAAGGCAGGATTTTATATTTATTTTTCCTCAAAAAGACACCGTAGGGCTTATTTTTAGGGGATGTGTTATTTTTTGTAAGTACGGTACAACAGTCGACATTTATTCAAATATAGTTAAGTCGTCTTCTTCTGGAATGCCATCATAACTCTCCAAACCCCGAATTGCATCCTGAATTTCTTGCAGCTCTATTTCCTCTAGAACCATTGGCCCCAATCTCTCATGTCAAGCAATGGAGCTCTCATGGGGCAGATGAGAAGGGCTGCTCGTCTTCTTTACCACTCCTTGACAAAATGCATCAGACGTGTAGATACGCTGTGTAGCCACGCCCATCACCAGGTCTTATTTTCGGGGTAGGGCTTATATTGCACAAATGCTTAGAAATCCTGCTAGGGCTTATTTTATGGGTAGCTCTTATTTTCGGGGAAACACAGTATCTACTGTTATCGTACATAGTAAGCATAACATTCAACAAGTACATCATTATCATTATGGTTATTATGTAATAATTATCATCTATCTTAAGGGTAAAATAAAGGTATTTCTAGAGACCAGTAATAATATAATAAGTAGGAATCTGAAAATGAAATTTTTAAATATTGGTGAAATGGGAGGAAAATGAAAATTGAATTAGCAAAAAATGTAAATTTGGCAGATGCAGATCAGATTCATTGAGTTGGTCAGTCACTTCAGATGTTTGGTTGCCTGTCTATTCTATGTACTGGGGCTATTGAGAGGGGAGGGTCAGCCCTGGAACCACCCAGTGTATTTTCTGAAAAGCAAACATTGGAGAGCGATGTGACTTGCTTTGTTATTGATGTCTGTTTGAGTGGCTCAGCCAGAGCTTTGCTACCCCAGTCTCCAAGACCCAGGCTGGCTTTATGTGGAAGAGGCTGCTTGGGCGTGGACATGGAAGGTTAGAGTCCCCCAGGCAGGAAGTGGGATAGGGAGTCCTGTACTGAGGTTTGAGCGTGTGGAGTGAGGTCAGGGTGGGGTCTTGTGGGAACAGTATCCTGTGTGATGGAGACACAAGATGCATGAGGAGGAGGAACAGGTGACAGCATGGGAGGGGACGATTGAGGTGGCCTGGGGTGGTCCTAGAGAGGATATTTAGATAGGCGAGGGCTTCCTCAGCTTTGGGGCTGCCACGCATTAGTGTTCCTCCCTCCTCCCAGCCCAGGTGGCTGTCACTCCCGTGGTGAGTAACAGGAAAGTAGAGCACAGGCCAGAGATACGGATTAGGAAGATGCTGACCTAGCAGTGAGGGCCTGCGGTGTGGACGAGTCTCTAGGAGGTGAGGAACCGAGACTGGGGATAACTGGCATTATGGAAAAGGAGGTGGAAAAGTTGCCAGGTTGAAGATATTCTGAGAGGCTTGAATGTGGTGTCTGGGAAATCAAGGAAGCAGAAATTTTTGAAGTATGCGCGCTCACCAGAGCCAAAGGGCCCTGCTTGGTCATCTGGGAAGAAGATAGAGGGGAAAAAAAGGCCATTGGGAAATACTGCTAAGGCCTTTGTGGTGGCCGCTGAGGGAGTAGGTACAGGAAGGGCCCGATCCAAGCAAGCGTGGAGCAGACAGGCTCCGATGCGGCAGGAGCTGCGAAGGACACCCCTCACTCTGCAGCATGAAGGAGAGGGACAAACAACGAGGGGCTGCTGCCTGTCCTAGGTGTGGCCTGGAGAGATGACCTCTAGGTAGACCAGCAACAGCCTGCTGGGTGTGAAGTGGCTGAGCTGATAGGGAACACGGGGCGCCTCAGGGAGGGGAACCGAGTTCATCGTCCTGGCTCTCTATAGCCCAGAGCCCAGTGTCCAGAGCATTGGCCTCAAAGGGCAGGGAGGCAGTGTGCTCTGCGATCTGGCCCCCAGAGGCAGCTAGCTCCACATCCACCAGCTGAAAACGATGAGGCTGGAGGAGCAAAGAAAGGTTTTAGTGTTAGATCTGGAAAGCGGGAGTTTGAGGCTGCCTAGTACAGATACCTTGGGGAAACTGAGGCCCAGAGTGACCCATAGACTTACCAAAGTCAGCCTGGAGTTAGGGGCAGACTTTAATCCAGAAGGACTGGATTCCCTGCAGCCTTCTCTCTTCTCCCTTAGGCCCTTGCCTTGTGCCCTTTCTTGCTCTCTGGCCATGGAGATTGATAATCAAGCCCATCTTAACCTAAGTCTTCCTACTCCTTTTGTGTCTTCCAACCCTCCTCCCCTCCCCTCAGGGCTGATTAAGTCGTTGGCTAACTAAGCAGTTTGAATGTCAGGGTGGCAAAGGCTGTCCTGAATATGCATTCTCTTCCTCCCGGGCGACACGCTTGCACTTTCCGAGATACCTTCTTGGTGCATTTCTGTCACATGCTCCACTTGTCATCCTGTCCTCATCCTAAGCTCTGTGGTATTGGTGATGAGGGGAGATGATTTAAGATAGGACATTTCTACCGTAGGATTCCCCCTCGGTGCATAGACTGACTCTCAGTCTGTAAGTCTACATGGTCTATATGCCAATCGCAATACTTTATCAGAGGAAACTTTTAGATAGAAAAATGAAGTCAAGCAAACTTTTAGTTAAAAAATGAAATACCTAAAGTTTTTTTTTTTTTTTGGCATAACCTTTCAAATAAATTTCTAAGGGGACTAATCATCGACCCCACAAAAGAGTCAAAAATTGTCTTTCCAAGGTTGTTATTCAGTTGATTGTGGATGACTTTTTTTCCTGGCTGTTTCAAGCAGCAGGTGAGAGTTAGAAAGTTGAGACTTCTTGAACATTTTGACAGGAGAAACTTTACTGTTTCCCACGGAGATGTAAGGATGCAGATTCCTGGCTTGGGTGAGGGGTGAGGTTGTTGAATAGAAGAAGTGAAAGGAATTCATTAATGATTTAGAAGACTGCTTAATTTCCCTACTTGTGTAACAGAGTCAGAGCTTGATCAATACTCTCAAGGTCACTGCTGGTGTTTGCTATGTCAGCTAGTCTTTTTTAGAGTTTTGCAAACCATTCTGTGCACCTATCCTGATAGGTTTGCTTAGATTGCGTGCAGGGAGATAGGGTTTTGAGTGTGGGGCGGATGAGATGTTGAAGTGAGGAAGTATAGCTACACGTGGCGGAGATATGAAGGGAAATCTGCAGCAAAGTTTCGAAGAGTTGAGAGATGAATTTTGTTCAAGATAGAACCTGGGAATCGAGAAACACCCTTTACGGTTGCCACTCTGTTCTGATAAGGCAACTGTGAGTGCTAAAATGAACCCTGGCTGTAATGTGGATTTTAAAGAACATTAATCAATGTGTTTCCTCTTCAGTTACTTTTGTGTCGTATTTTAGTTCGCTCTTTCCTTCAAAAGTGACGTTGGTCTCCGGAGGCTTGCTTAGCAGTGTTCTAGCAGGTTCTGTTTGTTAGCTTTTGTATTTGTAGACTAAGTTGAGCTTTTTAGAATAAAGATCCTAATTAGAGTAAAGATCCTTTTTAGAATAAAGGTCCTCACTAATGTCAGGGCAACATGAGCTTTTTTTTAATACTTCTGATGTTGACCAGAGTGAGTGCCATGCTCTCCTGGCATCTCATGTAAAGGGTTTTGATGATTGTACAACACAATATGCAAAACGGTGACGGGGAGATTAGAGAGGGGTCTGTCCCATGGCCCCCATCCCTACAAAAGATGGCTTTGCTTTGGTCATCTCATTATTTGAGGACTTTGACCAGAACATCTAGACTAACACTTGGAGTTAACTGCTTTGCCCTAATATTTACTTATCTTTGCTTATGTCTTGATCAACTGAGACAGGAAAAAAAGAAGAGTCAGATAATTGACTATTCTTTCTGCAACGTTCTAAAGCAAACCTTGGTTCCGTGAAGATGCAAAGGCTGACAGAGCCCACAATGACAACAGTCACTTGAAAAAGTCCATCTGCACAGAGTTCTCCTGGATGTGGGCACATTGCCAGGGGCAGATACCCCAAAAAGTTCCAGGGAACATGTGGTTTCCAGTCAAACTACCGTGCAAATATTTTGAAATATTTCCATGACCATGGCATTTCTTCTATATACATTGCCCATAGATTGATATTTTGTTATTTATTTAGGGAAAAAAAGCAAGTGGAGAAATTCCTCTTTCTGATGGGATTTTATGATGCTATGAGGCAACACCCTGGAGTTTAGAATCTCATATTTTAGAAAGAAAGGCTTTTTTTGAAGGATCTCTGAATTTGAAAGACATTGTCTAAAATGCAACCCGAGCTTGAAAAATGTCTAGACTATTTCAACAGACGTAGCCACTGGGAACATGGTAAAACAACAAGAGATGGTTCAGAGGGGAATTTATTTCTTTTAAGCTTGTCAATGAGCAGACAGGCATTTGAGGGGAAGTCTCTTTATCCTCTGAGTCCCCAGCCCGGGAAGAGAAGTTATTTTTACTCCCAGTTCCCATCATGGAATGTGAAAGAGAAAATCTGATTGTTCTTTCATCGAGTGTTGCTAAATTATCCTCCAGGTTTTAAGTATGAACCACGGCGGCAATTCCACTGTGGAATATTATGAGCAGAGTTAATTATAACTGTTTAATGAGGCAGATCCCAATTTTCAGTAGATCATGACCCTTAATACATTAAAGAAGAGAGACAGTTCACATTTTTGTTCAACTGACATTTGGTTAATATGCTTCAAACAAATTTTGGATATACTGAGCTAATAATGAAATGGTAAAATGCTGGTAATAAAATAAAAAGTATCAACATTGTTCTTATCATTGACTAGCTTCCTGATGCAAGTGTCAGTTTATTAAGGGAACCCTCAGTAAAAACTATCATTGGATTTCTCTGAAGGTTACTAAGTTCATAGAAAAAGCACTAGCCTTCCTGTCAGTCAGATTCATATTAAAATTCCTTGTCTGCCACCCACTTTTGTAATTGGACACTAATAACAATAATACTAATAATACCATTTAATAAGCAATTATGAGTTTCAGCCATATGAAATTGTCATTTTTCTAAGCTAAGACAGTGGTCAAATACAGGCATTTTGAGGAAGGCATTGTACTAAGGTTTTATAAATATTATCTCATTTGATTCTTTCAACACAGTTTTAAGGAAGGTATAATTATCACTATTTAAAAATGAGGACATGTAGCCTAACACAAGGTTGAGAAAGTTGCCCAAGGTCACACATTAGTAAAATGAAGATTTTAAACTCTGAGCTATCTTAAGACCTCCATGTTCTGTAGCCTCACTATGAAATAGACATTATAGAACTCCCGTAAGCCTTGATTTCCTCTTCCGTAAACAGGGAGAGGAAAAATGTCATGCAGATGTGAGATGAAAACTGTGACGTGCTTCCCATGGTGCCCAACGTGTAGTGACTGCTAATAATGAGCAGCTGTCATTACCATCAGCATCACCACCACCAGGGCCAACATTTCACTTACTCAATGCTGTGTACACAGTGGGACAATAATGGAATGCAGTGGTGTGTGCGCACGCACGTGTGTGTGTGTGTGTGTGTGTGTGTGTGTGTGTGTGTATGAGAGGGAGAGAGAGTTTGCTGAGAGGGCTGTTCTCTATTTGCAGACACTCCTTACACAAACTGTAATAATTTGAGCTGAACACTTGCACATGCATTTTGCCCACTTTGCTATTTTCAAAACAAAAGAGGAACTGGGAGACAATACCATATTGAGAACAGAGGTGTCTGTGACAAATTGGCTTAATTGAAAACCACCACCAAAAAAAAATTGCCTGGGTTAGGAGGGGGACCAGAGGGGAAATCAAATTAGCCATGGAGAATCTAAGTAGAGGATTTTATTGATTGCCGTAGGCATGACCTAAATTGCAGCGTAAGTCATGGTGAAAGTACCGCCATGTCTGCATTACTAATTGGGAGGTCGCGTTTATCATATGGCAAAGCTGGGATGGTGAGTGTGGCCACTGGAACTCTCTTCCACCTGCATCCTACAGACACCTACCTGCTTCAGGCCCATCTACCTGCCCTGTGCATTAGCTTCCCCAGGCGCAAACACAGATGATCATTTTATGAAATAAGAAATTTGAGTGTTTTTATTTTTCCCAAAGAGATTTGGTGTGCAGCAGACAGGGAAGCTTATCCTGCACAGACTGAGCTATTTTAATGCGAAAGGATGAAGCATTTCCATTTAATTCAGAGGGAGAGAAGAACAATTAACAACCGTGTTGTGGCTCAAAGAAATGAGTGCAGAACAGGGGTTGACACGCAACAGCCTGTGGGCCAAAGCTGTTTCCATAAATAAAGTTTTATTGGGACACAGCCACGTCCATTTGTTTACATATTGTCCATGGCTGCTTTCGCACTCAGCAGAGTTGAGTGATTGCGATGGAGACCATATCGAAGGCAAAGCTGGAAATCCTTATTATCTGGCCTTTTACAGAAAAACGGGGCCAACCTCTTCTCTGCAACATGGGGTGGCAGTTTAGACAACTCAGCTCACTTTGAAACTTAATACAAGCTCAAGCTGCCTTCTTTCTTTGACCAGCCATGCAAGTTTGGCAGGGAGGTTTGGGAGTCTCAGGTGTTGACGCGTGTATCTGAGAATGTCTACATCCAGAAGTATGTTAGCCTTCACCTGCAGCATTTGGCAGTAAATATAAACCACATGTTCAGAGAGAGAGCAGGAAGAGAGAGGGAAAGGGATATTTTATCTATGACATTACCAAATTACAAGAAAGGAGATTAGGAAGAAGTTGACTAGAAGTAGGCATGAGTCAACTCAAAACGGGGGCTCCCTTGTCTCCTGCCGCTAGCGCGTGTGCTTGTACAGGCAAGGGCAAAGCTGTTGGTTGCTGATCATCTTCTGTTCTGGGAGAGAGAGGGTAAACAGGTTTAAAAGGCAATTCAGGTAAGTTAACAACATGGCATAGCCCAAAAAAAACAATAAAATGCAGTACTCCTTGGAGTTAGAGACTGCTGAGTTTTTATCGGTTGTTTGGAGATTGGGCACATTACTTGTCTTTTCAGCCATTTCCTCATCTCTAATATGGGGACAAAAGACACTTTAAATTAGCTAATGTATAAAAAGTGCTTTCCGAAATGTAGAGTGTGTTTAGGCACATAGGAAAGTGTTAGTTACTCTTTCCCTTTTTTCTCATCTTTCCTCATACACACCCAGGATTTTGTCATTATGGTTTTGTAGAGGAGACTGTAGTCAAAGGAGGGGAAATTCTTGACTGTAAAGGAACTTTGGGGGCCTGGGACAAAGGCTGAAACTAACATTGCTTTCATTGGATTCCTTTCTCCATTCCTTGGTCTAAAACACAGGAATCTCATCTTGATTCACGTTTCCGTTGCTATGTATTTGGGAAGAAGACAAAATCTAGACAAATCAAATGGGTACAGAGAAGGACAAGCTCATAGAAGCTGTGACTGGGGAAAACACTAAAACTCCTCTCTAGTCCAGGATCTGGAAACATATACGGTCTTTATTTTCCTCCCCTGAACTAAATTTCTGCCTTGAGCTCTGAGCACTGCCCACAGCAGAGCACTTGGCATACTCGGTTCCATTCCGGTCACAGGTGGGATTGTGCTGGGGCTGGAAGCACAGGCAGGGGCAGGGCCACTCCTCTGCCCCCTGTGGGCACACAGGCACTTACAGATATTCTCACCACGCTGGGCTCTTGGGAAACCCCGGGTGCCGAGGGAGGTCCCCGCACACAGGCGCAGGTCTAGCCAGGTGGAGTCTTTCTTTTCTGCCACCGAGAAGAGGGGACACACATGTGGCTGCTGCTTCCTGGAGGTCTTGGTGGGAGGCAGGCACAGGTCTCCTCGGCTCCCACATCCTCAAATGACAAGGAGGGTCTGTGGTTTCTCACCAACCCCGGGATTCAGGCTGAGGGTTTGTAGGGCCGCAGTACCTGTCACCGAGTCACATAGACACGGTGACACATGCGCAGTGCTCTGCGCAGTGCTCCTCTCGCGGACCCCAGCGTTTCCTGTCTCCTTGCTCATGCGCCTGAGCGCGCCTCCTCTCTGTCTCCTCCACTGACCTCACAGGGGAGGTTTGGCTGGTCTCCCACAGGCGACAGTGTGGTTGTCTGTAGGGCGTCTTTTGCTGACTCCCCACCCAGCCCCGTATTATTGCAACAAGGACCATTGCGGAGCGTTCCAGATGCCACACAGGTGCCACAGTGTCACTTGAAAGCTGATTACCTCTTTTTTGGTAGTAGCTAATACAGTCAACCACCTCCACCCGCCACCTTTCTCACAGAAATGAGGCCAAAGCGCCCATAAATTGTGTCACCTAGGATTGCGTTAGCCACAACAACAAATAAGCAAAAACAAAAAACCACTTAAATAGAAGCTTTTTTTTTTCCCCACATAGCAAGAATTCTGGGATCCAAGGCTACCAGGGTGGCATAATGGTGTCATGAGGGGCACTCTGGCTCCTTCCACTTTTCCCTTCTACTGTCTTTAGTGGGTAGGTGCCCTCCTCATGTTTGGGACCTAGTTAGTGGTCTCAAGAAAGCTGCTTTGCCTCCAACCCTTAAATCCACATTCCAACTAGAAAGAAGGAAGAAGGTAGAAGAGGCCTTCTCTTTTAATTCAAGAAAAGAAGATGCTTTCCCCTGGACTTCTAGCTATATCTCAGTGGCCAGAATTTTGTCACACACACAACCTTAATTTCAATAGATGCTGGAAAAAAGTATGTTGGTTCTTCTGTCCTGAGGACACAGGAAGGCAAGAGAAAGAGGATTGTACATGGATTCTGAATAGCCAACCTACAGTGTCTGCCAAAGGTCAGATAGAGCCCTTAGAGAGAAAGCAGTAAGGCTGTTTCAAAAGATGGTATTAATTTATGATGTCATAGGATTATAATTTATTTAGCTTTTCTGAAAGTCCCCAAACTCTTGCTGATTTAGATCATTAATTTAGTGAGAAAGTGTTTTGGTGGAATATTTGGGCATCTTTTATGACCAAGGGAATTTCTAAATCTATTAATTGTGGAAACAAGACGGGTGGTAGGAATCATATTTCACCTTCTTACAGAACAAACTTTTTAAGTGCTTGCAAAGAAATTTCATGAAAGCTATTGATGAATTATATAATTTTAAGTTCTTTTTTTTTCTTCATTTGAGTGAGGCTGAATTACCCCCTACTTCCCAGAACAAGTCAGAAGTGTTTTATTGGCTTAATTTTGATTCCTTTATGTATATGAAAGCAATAAAGCTGTGTTTCTTTAAACATATTTCATAACTTAGAGCTTTCATAAATTCACACTGACTTTTTTTTGTAGTCTTAATATATTAGATTCTACTGCATATCAATCATATTCAGATAAGTGCACTGAAACAATAGAACATTCACTTAAGGAGGGAGCTAAAGGTGGGACAAGGTAAAGCAAGTAAAAGAAAGAATATCAGGCAGGTGATTGTATTACTCCTAGGTCAGCAAACTACAGTCTGTGGGCCAAATCCAAGCTACCATTCATTATATTTTTATAAGTTTAAGTTTTACTGGAACACACCAGCGCACTTCTCCCACATTGCCTATGGTTGCTTTCCTACGGCAATGGAAGAGTAAGTAGCTGTGACAGAGACTGAGGGGCCTACAAAGTTGAAAATTACTCATTATTTGACCTTCTACAGAAGTTTGGTGATACCTGCATAATGGTCATGGGTGATTCCATGAGAGCTGAACACAGTGAGTGGATCCTTCTTCCCCTCCATGTGGAAATCACTTTAATATTTATGGAAAACTTTAAAAAATAAAGTAAAAATATGTGAATAATTTAGCAATAGCACATTCAGGAGTCTAAGATAGGAGCCACTGGGACTATCTTAGTTTGGTCATGTTGCTGTGACAAAATACCACAGAGTAGGTAGATTGTAAACAACAGAAATTTATTTCTCACAGTTCTGGAGGCTAGGAAGTTCAAGATCAAGGTGTCTGGTGAGAGCCACTTCATAGATGGTGCCTTCTCATCGTGTCCTCTTGGTGGAAGGGGTGGATGAGCTCCCTTGGGCCTCTTTTATAAGTGCACTAATCCCATTCATGAGGGCCCCACCCTCATGACCTAGGTAATCCCCACATGCCCTGCCTCTTGCTACCATCACATAGGGGAATAGGTTTCTTTTCTTTTTTTTTTTTTTTTGAGACAGAGTCTCACTTTGTTGCCCAGGCTAGAGTGAGTGCCATGGCGTCAGCCTAGCTCACAGCAACCTCAAACTCCTGGGCTCAAGCGATCCTGCTGCCTCAGCCTCCCAAGTAGCTGGGACTACAGGCATGCGCCACCATGCCCGGCTAATTTTTTCTATATATATTAATTGGCCAATTAATTTCTTTCTATTTATAGTAGAGATGGGGTCTCGCTCTTGCTCAGGCTGGTCTCGAACTCCTGAGCTCAAACAATCCGCCCA